>CAJPEV010000295.1:0-39484 GCA_905338385.1 Darwinula stevensoni
AGAAGGACGAGTCCGTCAAGCTAAAGATAGGATCACCTTAAGAGGCCATATAGGGTTACAAGAAAGCATATTATAGACTCAGCCATTCTGCCTCTCCTCTGACCAAGTTCGCAGTCTATTTTTTAAGTGTAGAAAGCACGTAAGTTAATGTTTATTAGCTCCTGTGAAATAGATATTCAGGGTTTTTACCTCAGACGAAAAATGAATAAGGCGATAGGACAGAGGGTGGTGGTAGATGGGGAGGGGGGATGAATGAATGAAAAATTTCTGTATCCCCCGCTGCCTTCCACTGACTTCAGCTACCAACGACGATTTATATGCTGCCAGAGAAAATCTATAATAAAAAAGTATGACTCCCACATAATTCAATAGTAAGAAATTGGACAGCGGGTCTCGTTTCATTCCTTGCACCAGGGCCCATGCCAACCACGCTACGCCACTGCCAGTAAGGTATACCTTGCGTGTACAGTATATATTTGAGGCAAAATGGCTGAGTCTATAATATGCTTTCTTGTAACCCTATATGGCCTCTTAAGGTGATCCTATCTTTAGCTTGACGGACTCGTCCTTCTGCTAGCGGCGTGAGAAAAGAACAAAGCTCTTCGCACCACCTGGGATTAATGGTTCCTTTGGCAGTTTGCATCACTCAGAAGTTCTGTCTTTCAAGCGATATGTGACTTGGCAGCTCGAACTTGTTCGTAGCATTTCGTGAGAATTCATTGGAGCCGAGACATGCTCCTTTCAAGGATGTTCTCGTGGGCTCATTCCCGTGCCTGCCTGCTTGTTTTGGGTGCAAGGAGGGAGAACAAAAAACCCATTCATTATGAGGGAACACCATTCATTATGGCCGTGGAAGCTGAAGAAGAAGCTGTTGGTGCTGGGGAAAAGCACAGGAGGGGGGTGAGAACAGACGACCGATTAAGAGGCTATGTAGTGATGGGGGAACCCCTAGAGGGGAAGGTTGCATTCTATTTGGGAATGAAGCCAATTAAAGGACACACTTCGTTATAGAAATCCATTTTGGAGGGAAGGAGGGAGAATTTATTTTCTTTTTTGTTTCTTTGTCTGGACTTCAGTTTCTCGATAAAAAAATTTTTATCTCTAATTTCAATGTCTTCAATCACTTTTAGTGACTATATCGTACTCTGCCGAATGAGGTTTGAAGTACTTCGCACAGATGAGAGAGATATGTGAGAACAAGGGAGAGAAGGAGAGAATTCAAGTTTTTGTCTTCTATGACACTAATTGAGGCGAAGAGTGGTGTGGAGAGCCTTTGATCCCCTGCCAAATCCTCGCTTTCTTTGTCTCTTCGTCTACTATTTCCCCTACCTTCTCTCACTTGGCTGTGCGCGTGTGAACATGACCTGGAATCTCCATGACACCTCGATCTTCAGTGACAATCAGGGCGGGGTTATATATTCCCTTGGCTGTCATGCCTCATATGCGAATCAGCCGGTAATCGAGGAGAGGGGAGAGAAGGCTAACCCTAAAAAATAGTGTGGGGGGGGGGGGGGGGGGGGGGGGGGGGGGTGGGGGGGGGGGGGGGGGGGGGGGGGGGGGGGGGAAGTGGTGTACGAGTGGGAGTCGAATGTAGGGGATTTTCTGGCAACGAGACAAAGACTAGCTCTCCGAGAAATCCGCTTTTCTTTATCGAGCGCAGCCAAGTGTAGGAATAGGACTGCGGGTAGGTTCATGTGTGATGAAGAGATATCCTATTCGATCCAGGTGGTTTCACCAGGTCCAGAGCTTCCCTAGAATCATCCCTCCACCCCAGGGTGAGTTCCTCTTCCAGGTGAACCGTCTTTCTTCCCCAGGGTGGTTTCCCCAGAGTTGGCATTTCGTTAGGACTCCTTTGTACTTTTCTGGGCCCGTGTAGAGGTGCATGGTACCTAGCTCCTAGGCCTGTCGTTTCACGCTGTCTACCTTTTACTCGAACCTTGTATGTTGACTATCCATGGCGCTATGTCCGCAAAAGAGCGACAGCAACCCTAGCCCCATAAGCCGACTCTGAAAGGGGCACCTCTGCGAGTAGGAGAAATGGCGAACCCGTGGAAGACAGAAAGAACTACTTTTTTCTCACTATACAGGGTGACCCAATATTCAGCGATAGGATTATTAGAGTATTGATTATTTCCTGCTTAGACTGTTTGGACTCACCCGCCTACCTGATGAGATACTTTTGCCAAACTTTCAGTATCTTAACGGAAGAACTTCATCCAAATGACCCATTTTGGCAACTTTGCATCACCTGATCAATTTTGACCACTCAGGGTTACCTGAATTACGTGGTCAAAGCAACCTTGGTATTACAAGATTTTATCAGGTAGGCGGATGGGTTCCAAACAGTCCAGGCATTAAATTATACATTCGTTAATCCTATGATTCCTGACTTTTGGGTCACCCTGTATGGCAAGAGAAAAAGAGCTAGACAGCTGAGAGATGGCCGGCGTCATGTCTACGCTTGAGAAAGATAAAGGACCAAGTCATATGCCTCTTCCATATAGCGCTATAACTGTGGTAATTTTTCTTCATGGAAATATGTGTCTGTCATACATTCGTAATAGGGAATCCAACGGGAAGTAGATCTCAGAAGAGATCATCATCTGGAGGCACCAAATGTGAAAGATGGGGCTATGTGAATCGGTGTTAATCAGTGCTCGAAATTGGATTTTTTTTTTATTGGAGGGAGGGGGGAGGATGGCTGAGAATAGCTCTATTTAATGCTCCCCCTTCCCCCACAAAGGTGCTGACCAGGGGAAGGAGGAAGACCTGGGTGGGCGTTGCGTCATGAATTTTCAGCTACTTTTCGTGCTTGTCCCATCTAACCCGATCTGACGGAACTTCTTCTCTACGGCATTAGTCAATATTCGCATGAAAGCTTGTCGTTCTTCGGCAGGTGCCGAAACCCCAAAATACCCCCATTTTGATTTTTGTGGGATAGCTCAGGTCGAAAATTAGTCTTGGCGGGATGCCATTCCGCCCCATTTCAAAGACTGCTGTTACCTAATGTCCGACCAAGTCTGTCGACCGGGTTCGGCTCGACTTGAACCTTGCCGTGATGGTGCTGCCAAGAGAAAATGGAATGATGTCAGTTGCAACAAGAAGATATCTGCTGCGAACTTGCTCTACTTTTAATCAAAAGAAAAAGCCAAGGCAGTGATAATGTTGTTTGATATTGTGCTGAAGATATTAATATCGGTCAGATATTGCTTAGATATTGACCGGATTTTCCAGGCCCCGAAATCTGGGAAAAGTCAAGGATTTGCCCCAACTTCTAAAGGGAACTCATGAAAAGTGCTGCAATTGCTCGTCGAGGAAAGTTTAGGGAAACCGCCCAAATTCCTAAAAGCTAGGAAAATTCATTAATTGTCGCTCGGGGAGTAACTGCGAGAGAAGGAAGACCGTGTGTAGAAGGTGGAAATCGTTGACTTGGACGTTTCCTTATGTTGAGCGATAATCTCCGAAAATACCTGAAAAAGTCAGAAAAATGTATTCTCAAGATATGTGAAAACCCTGAAGGGAGTTCATGCTTGTGTTTCAGTGAGTATCCCGCCACCAGAGGGAGAGAATGGGGAGGAGGAGGAAGAAGAAGACGGAAATACAGGAAAAGGGAGGAAAGGAATGGAGAACCTCCCATCCATCCATGAAATCTCCGAAGAAGAGGCAAGGCAAGCTCTACACAAACACGCCCAACACAAGACCTGCTATGGCACCACCACCGCAAAACGCATGGCCATCACCAAGATCATCTCCTCCTCCGCCTTCCATGTCAGTCTCTGTCCAACTCCTGCTCCCCTTCCTTGGCTTAATTTCGTTAATTAGCTTGATTTAGTTTATTTAGATACTTGATGGTTTGATTTATTCAACTTAGTTGACTTACGCTAATTTAATCGACGTGACAGACAACTCAGCTTTTGGTTCATTCTAACTCATTCCATGAACGTAATCGAATTAGCTTTACTGAAATTTGGGTTATGAACTTGAGAAAATTACCTTTACGAAGTCAATTTAATTATAGGTAAGGTCAATGAAGACTGATTCTGAGCTTTGTTTATCGATAGTACGAGCTGCAGACATTCACAGAGAAGCGGGAGACGTCATGGGCCTTCACGCCCTACGGAGGGGGAGGGGGAGGGGAGGGTGAAGACGGAAGTCACAATGGAGCCCCGTTGCCCTGGGACATCCCTGCTTCGCCTTCACGGCTCTTCCACGATGAGGTCAAAGTTCTTGACGTCCCCGGGACGACTTCCATCAAGGAATGTCATCGATGCCGAGGCGCTGGGAGCCTTCTCTGCAACGAATGCCACGGCAAGGGATGGGTGCGTGACCTTCGTCTTCGCTTTCACCTTCCCGTTGACTTCCCCGAAATATCCCGCTTTCCCTGTTTCAGACGGCTTGCATGACGTGCCATGGGGATGGGTGGAGGACGGACTCCCACGGTCAACGGGATCTTTGCTTTTACTGCCAGAGCAGCCGTCATGGGCATGGAAAACAGGATTGCCTCCAGTGCAATGCACACGGATGCGTTGCCTGTCCGACCTGCGATGGATTCGGCCAGCTCCGCTGCTTCATCCGACTTACCATCACCTGGTCTCTCTCTCTTCAGCTTCTTTAGTGAAAAGCTCATGAGTAGGGATAGGATTTTTGGCAAATAGCTTTGGAATGACTTGACATGAATGTTCAAAAAATCCATATCAAGTCTCATAGTACGTCTATTTTCATGGGTATTCCCTAAGCTAATACTATACTACTAGCATTCCCTAAGTATAGTACCTATGGCCTATTATAAGCTTCTTTGTGCTTTGAGGGCTAATTTTTTTCTTCATATTTTGAGCTTATTACATGTATACCACCCAAATTTCCCAAGTGCCAAAAATTCCTAGTCCTGCTCATAAGGGAATGGCATTTTAGGAAGACGACGACATCCGAGCACATCGTGGAGAGAAGTTGCCTGCCCGAGGGCTGCATCCGGACGGTGTCAGGCCAGGTAGCCTTTGAAGAGGAGCACTCCAGGGTTCTTCCACTCAGGGCATTCCCTGATGAGACTATCAAGATGGCCTCTGCCCAGCTGGTCCAAGATCATGCGGCTCGCTTCCACGACCAGAGGATCCTTGCTCAGGTTTCCTGCTCTATTTTATAGCTTACGCAGCAAAACTCTTTCACACTCTGGGGGACTGAATTTTTTTTATGACGCTGTGGTGACTCTTTCCTACTACTTATGGTTATATCCTTCAAAGTAGTCCTCTTTGGCATCTACATAAAATTTTCAATGTTTCTTCAGCCATTGGATTCATTGCCCACACTCGCCTTTTGGAATCACCAGCAGTGCTCGTGGCGCGTTTGTAACGCTGCTTTAAATGTCTGAAATTTCCTTCCTTTTTCAATTTCAGCGTTTTCTGACCTACCTGCCAATCCCCATGCTTCATAATCCATCCAACTCACTGGACTTAGCTCCTAGTAAACTCTTCTTGTTCCCTAAGCTAAAGAGTTTCCTGAAATGAAGGAAATTTCAGGCGTTCATAGCAAAATTGTAAACACGATGCGAGCACTGCTGGTGATTCCAAAAGATAAGTGTCAGCAATGTTTCCAGCGCCTGAAGAAGCATTAGAAAATGTTGTGTAGATGCCAAAGAGGACTAGTTTGAAGGATATAACCATCAGTAGTCAGAAAGAGTCACCACAGCATAAAAAATAAGTAAGTCCCAAAACTCTTTGATCACCCTTTGTATTTGATACTTACAGTGGAACATATAAAAGCTTTGATTGCTTTCAATAAACTTTACAGCATTAATTTACTTGGTGGATTTCTTCAGGATAGGTATTTTCATTACTGTTTCTAAGCAATGAGTTATTGCAATTTTTTCAAGGCATTTGAATTGCCTTCAATTTTTAGTCCTTAATTCATTGCAACCTACTGCAGAGATATCCATCATGCTTATTTTCAAGTGGACAGTTACTCCAAATGTTTCCATATGTTTGAATTGCCCTGTACTTGCTAAAGGGTAGGGCTAGAAAAAGTTCATCAACTTCACGCCATGTGACTCCGCTTTTGCAAGACAGAGATGTTTTCATGAAACACGAAAACATCCATAGGTTCATTCTGATATGTTCTCACCAGGTTTGTGAAACTTCATGTAAGTTTACTCTGTTGAAGTAAGTCTGTGAGAATTACTTAAAGAAGTTTAAAACAGTAAATAGATCCCAGCCTTTGCTGGGAGATAAGTGGAGGAAACTATTGCTGCATATAATTTCAAGTGGCATATGGTCTCTGGGGCTGGAATGGAAAGGAATTTACACCCTGTCCTTATTTGCTTTTTGATGTCTTTATCTATTTTTATTAGCAGCCTTACATTGGCAGGACAAATTAGGAAGAAAATGTCTAAGTCTGCTGGAAACATCCCCATAAAGAGAGGAGCTACTTTTAGTTCAGTCATGTTTTTTTTTGTTACTATGACCTGTATATGCCTTTAAGATGTGAATTTGACATGGTGACCTGCTGCGACTGTTCACAGAGGCATCAGGTGCGGATCGTGCCAGTGGCAAATGTCCATTATGAGTGGAAGCACTATGTGGGTCACTTCTTGGTCTATGGATTTGAGCAGAAGGTCCATTGTCCTGACTATCCACAGACATGTTGCTGGGGATGCCAGATCCTTTGATCCCGGTTGCACAAAAAATCTTCCTGACTGTGATCATCCAGGATACTCTTGTCTCTTCTACTTTCATATTACTGTATTTGGTTGTTGCTTGCATTTTTGTCCCAGTCATTGGAGTCTGAATCAATGGAAGCTATGATGGAGAATCCTGAATCTCATGTGATAATGTCTTGACATGAGTTTTCTCTCTTGGTCATGTTAAGGCAAAAGACTTTCTCTCAAGCTGTTGAAGCACTGCTATCCCTCATCTCTCCTAATTGATTTAAGACAATTTCATTCATTCATTTCCTGCACAAGTTCTCTCTGAGATAATTTCTTGGAACTATCTTGCAATGTGATGTGCAAGTTTTGTAGTCTCATAGCTGATAAGAGGAAAAGATCAGAAAAGCACTTTTATGAGTCAATAATACTGCACAAACCATGGATACTTGGGAATGTCATCACACCCATGCAACATGTGCCAGTAATGACGAGACCAAAGATCATACAGTGCTGGCATATTTTCTCAATGTGTTCTGTCTTCTTGCTCAAATTAGAATTTTCATTTCACTGCAAAGGATCTCTTTGATGTTTATTTACGTCTTCATTGTATTCTATCGTGCCCACGTTTTTCATGTTTTCTAAGTGTTTATGAGGTAGCCCAGCTCAGGTGTTCAGAGGTCTCCCTTGTTGCTTCAGAATGACAAAGAGAAATGTATTCAAACATGTATGTTGTTGTGTCTGCTATGGAAAGGCTGACTTATTTGTTCATTCCCACATTATGTGATTCCTGTATGTTTTTAATCTAATAAAATGTGATAATGGGCTAAATTATTGCAGCCTAACTGGACTTGGCAGCTATTTCAAGTTCCCCCCCCCCCCCTCCAAGCAGTTGAGTTTACCATCGTCTCCCTACATTTCCATTCTTCAGTACTGCACATCCCAACTAGGTTACTGTTCAAGTAGGCTCCAGCATCCTCCAATCCAAACCTTTGTACTCTTTTTAAACAATTGAAGCCTGAAATTATGGGATAATAACAGTAACTGTGGGAAAAATTTTTCCAAAGGTATCTTTTAATAGGGGGCTCTTCTGCAATGGGACTTGCATGGCCACTTGAGAGACCATGTTATGGGAATGATCCAATGAAGTCATCTCTTGATAACACCCCTGAAAATCTATCATTTCCATGGTGTCCCTCTCTTTGTAATTTGCCACCACAGACTTTCTCTTTCCCTGAATATCTACTGAATGCTACATTTACATTACAATCATATTTTCTGGTTGAAATATCTTGACAAATAGAGTTCAGCAGCACAAAGGTGTTTCAAGTCATCAATTAAAATACCTCAGGCACCTTGTCTCAGTTTTTAAAGATGGGTTGTATCTTTTGCAGCATGGAACTTGCCAGTTTTTCCAGTAATTGACTTGCCTTTCAGCACAACATTAAGTCTCTCTACTAACTTGTAGGGGCATGTCATCAGAAACAAGCATATGCATTTGCCCCTTTACTGCCAATGACACATCATATCATTATATGACATGATGACCACATGGCACACCATGATCTCATTATACATGTGCACATGTATAATGAGATCATCAATGTGCGGCAAATGGGTTAAGTTACACTTACAGGCTTCTTGGGCTCCTTGCTGACTGACAAACACAGGTGATATTTCAGAACACTCCTAAGATTGAAAAGTATGTGTATGTTTTTCTTTCATCAGGAGCTCCCCATGTCAAAGCAATAAGTTAGCTCATGCATGGGATGTATTTACTCTTCAGAACTTGGCATAAGCATTGACAGGCTTTGAAAATTCAGCCTAGTCATTCCTTCTTTACATGCATCAGTTCATTGAATTCCAGTAGTTGAGAGCTGCAATCACAAGATTTATTCTTGCAATAATGCACATCAAGCCACCAACATATGCATGGAACAAAGAATGTGAGGTGATGCAACAAATCTCATAAATGCTCTGCATTTTTTATTCTTCTTTTTCCTTGCAGACACAGGGAAAAAGAGGATTCAGGTACATTGTGCCATGCCAGCAAACATTCCCCAATGGGAAGGGGCTCAGTTTGCTGATGAGGATTATTTTCATCATCTCTATTAAAGAGAGAGGAATAAACAAAGAGAAGACCCCATTGAGCAAACACCAGGCTCCCTAGCATAATAAGGTAATCTCCATGTCATGATCTTCATCACATATTGATTTCATATTTATGTCATCATCATCATCATAGAATGGAATCTGACATAGATCAACACCACTCATCAATTCTGAGCCATTAGGCACAGCAAGCTAATGGACAGGCTCAAGTTTCAGTTCAGCTTTATGCACATTACGTTTTAAGTGCCACTTAATGGAGCTAAGTGGAATCCCATGTGCTTAGACATGTTACACTTTCATCCATTCATTAATTTCTCCACAATATTAATCTTTGGGGAAAAAAAAACATTCATGACAAAAAAGCACCCATTGCTGCAAAAATGAAGCTTCTGCTTGGACTGGCATTTTTTGACACTTCCCAGCTGACGAGAGATCAACAGGACACAATTAAGCACTTTGTTGAATAGTGGTATGCATTAAGGAAAAATCAATAATCAAATGCTTATTAGATGTAAATGCTTACACATAATATGGATACAAATAAATATATTTTTGGGTAAACTGAAAAAGGCTTCACTCACTTCTGTATGTCACTCTGACTGAATTCATGGACCTTCTTTTCTTTCTCTCCTTCCCCCAAGGACAGAAATACTTGTTTGGCTTTGGGAAGGGCATGGTGTGAATGTGCAATCCTTTTCCTTGCTTTCATGCCACATGATTAGGCATTCAAGCATATAACCAACCATGGCCAAAGCAAAAATGATGGAATTCTATTGATTTTTGCTGAAATATCACCAAAAATTATATTTAAAAAACTTTCTCACTTACAGGACTCTACAGAATATTACTTGTTTTAGTAAATAAGGGAAATTTTTTGTATGGAGAATGTTGAGGAGTTACATTCAAATTTAGGGAGAAGAATCCTTCACACTAATTGAATAGAGCCCAGCCCTACCACACCATATACAATTTAAAGAGAGCAAACATATATCACAATAAGGAACTGCAGTTTGAGTTGGGTGCATACAGAATTGGCAGAGGGTCATCAGGTGACAGAAATAGTGAGAGGGGGAGAATGCCTCCAGATGCATTCTGATGAGGGTAAGTTCTTCACCATTGGGAGATTCTCATATGGATTCCCTCCTCCAACAGTCATATGGAGAGGAGAATCCTGGGATAATGATCCATCCCCTTCATATGCAATGCAATACAAGTCTACTTTGTATGATCCTGGAGTGAGCAGAAGGAGCCCAAATCGATGCTCATACTCAGCATGCTCCCCAATCTGATAAAAACATCATCACAATCCTTAGCTTCAGGCAAAAATAGGACTGAAAATCTTGAAAGAAAAAATGCAAAGATAGATTTTGTATAGGTAAAGTACCTTTGTAAGGATAAAAAAAAAAGAATACAATATACAGAGGAGTTGGTTCATGCTCACTGCTGAAAGGAGAGTGCGATCAGAGCCAATGATAGCAATTCGTCGCTCCAAATTATAATTATGGTTCCCATTCTCAAGATCTTGGAAGACCTGGATGCGGAGGAGGAGACGAGGGAGAGGCATTGGGCAGAGGTTCACCAATGTCACTGACATCTCCAATATTTCCCCTGGACCACATCCTACCTCATCCCCTTCTGTCTCCCTTCCGTTCACACGAACCTCTGGTGAAGCAAGACAAGAAAAAGATTTGGTTTCACAATCATACTGAATGAAAATATATTCCAGGTGCAAAGTTGAATATATGATCACACAATCATCCGATGATTAAATAATTTTTTTTGAAAATGGTAAATGAGCTAAATGGTCTGCACTTTACTGACATGGCACATGCATGCCAAGTACTGGTTGCACATGCTAAGAGATTGCAGTGAGTAGGACCCATGATGAATCTGAAGCTAATCACATAATGTTGAAGATGCTGGTTCTTGCAAACACAAAGCTAAAACAAATGCATGCTAAATGAAAGTTGCGGAAGAAAATCTTCCTTTCATTATACTATCTTAATGAACTGGTGGTTTACACATAAGCATGATTATGAAACTGATGATGATAATGAGATGAAGACTCACGCCACTTGATGGGGGGAACATGAAGGAGGTCCAGCATGCGAGGTGAGAGAGGGAGTGAGGTGAGGCACGCATTTGCACTCCCTCTTACTTCCACAGAAGGAATCCGCCACTTCAGGTCCACCTGCTTCAGAACATCCTTGCGAATCCGCTCCATTTCTTCTGTATCCCCCAACTGAAACATCCACATGTTCCTTTCCAATCATCTCATTCATGGAATCACATAAAAAACAACAAGAGGATGGCTAGCTAGTTACTAGTAGAAAGAGGAATATGTGCTGAGCCATACTTTGGGGAATGTCGGTGGTATGAGGGGAGATCGCTTGATGGGGATGGGGACACGACAAGCATCCATTGCCTCCAGGACTATCTCCTTCCCCTCTGCATATTTCACTTCCATCTCATGAGGTGTCTGGTTCAAGATGTCTGCCACCAAGTAGCATTGCTCCTCCCTGCCCATGTGAAGTCATTATCATCCACTCCAAGATGACAAGCAAGAGATGTGGGGTAATGGAATATATGCAATGAGGCATAGAAGGAGAGACTCACAAGAGAGCTGGAAGGACATCACAATGCGTTATGCAAAGAGATGGTTTGACTTCGACACTCATGGGGATCCCAAGACGTCTTGCATATTCCTTCTTGATTCCTTTCCCTCCTGAGTACTTCACCCACAGAACTCCCCCCAATACCTGCAATGGCCCTTCCATGATGGCTTCCTTTTACAAAAGGACAAAAGAAAAAAGATTCACAGCATACTTTGGCATGGAGTGACTTGTTAAGAGAGGCTGCAGTTCCTGTTCCTATGGGACCAAGGCTGGAGTGCCTGCTTCCACTGGAGGACTTCATGGACACACTGGAGTCACTCCTCTTTGGCAGGAAATTCCCTAAGATGATACCTCCTCTCAATGACTGGGACTGGAAGGGTGTCTGAAGACTATGACTCAGGCCCTGGCTGCTCCCCATGCTCCCAGTTTCCATCAGAGCTGTGAAAAACAATGTGAAGGATGAGGGATAACAAAGTCCATGTTGATGAGATGAAGATGCAGTAGAAACATAAATTGGTCAAGACCAGTCCAGTTGTGCGCCTTCTTTTCTTATGAGGTGTTTCAACTTATCACCTCCTTGAGCAACATGCTATCGCACTGATTCACAACCAGTTCACCAACCCATTGGAACAAACAAAGTGGAAGATGGAAGGAAGTTGAAACATAGTCCATAGTACAATGAGGAGATGGGCAAAGTAGGGCTCTGTATGAAACACAGAGGGAGTCATCTGATAGTCATCCACTATCTCCTGATAACCCAATGCAGGTACAAGGTGTTGTCAAAAGTTCCAGGATAGATTTGATTACCCTTAGATCAGGGGTGCCCAACCTATGGCCCACGGTGATTCCCAAAAATGATTGTTAATGTAATATTAATATTTAAAAAATAGGTATTGCAGCCTGCGGGAGGTCCCTTAAAGGGCAATGCGGCCCAGTTTGGCAAAAAGGTTGGCCACCCCTACCTTAGATGAATCATTGTGAAACACAAACTCATGGGCAATGCATCACATCGTGAAAGTGTCAGAGCTAGAGAATTATTTTTCAAGTGTTACTTTCAGTCAGTTGGGAAACATGATCTGCAATAGACATTTCAGTTGTGTTTTGGCTCAATGTCATACAATTTCAAAGTCAAGATCCAGAGATCTTTTGTGAACAGCAAATGGTGATCCATCAGATGCAGATGTTATTATATGACCAAGAAAAAATTACATAACTTCCAGTGGGAATAAGGAACCTTTTAGAAGCTCCAAAAGGTGCACCTGTACAAATCTCAAGTGAAGACAATGCTCATCACCTTCTTTGTCAGTACTGGGATTGTCCACAAAAAGTTTGTTCCACAGGGGCAGCTAAAGAACATCTCTGCAATGCAGTCATGAAGCATCTGTGTATCAGCAACTGTCAGAGTTGTCCAGGTCATTGTAAGGATGGGAGCTTGTGTCTCTTACAAGACTATGCAATGGAACACTCTGCCCTCATATGCAGTTTTTGGAAAAACATGAAGGCACTGTGATGGATCATCCACTTCATCCACCTTATTCACCTGACTTCTTCCTGTTTCCTAAGTTGAAAACTGTCATGAAAGATTCCACTGTGCATTCTAGAGGGGATTACTATTGAGGACAACCTTTGACACAAGGGAATGGACATTTTCTATGCAGTAAGAAGTTTCAGTTCAGGAATGTTGAGACAGAACCTCACATATGTAAACATTTAAAATAAGTGATGCACTTGTTATTAGCACAAATTTATCCAAAATACACTCACTCTTTGTCTTGTCTGCATCCATGCACAATGGTAATTTTCTGTACTAACAACAGAAAATTTTTTTCTATACCATTTTTGAGCAAAGCAATTGAGAAGAGAGTGACAGGCAGGACACAGGACTATGAGCTATCCCCTTTCTTTCTGGAAAAGAAGTCCAACAGTGAAACAAAAGCTTCCAGATCATACGGTGATTGGATAGGGAAGGGCAGTGAGGAGCTGTGATGGTGAGAGTGAACGTGAGGTGACTGCTAGGCTGAATGGGAAGCTGGGCTTGGATCACATCTTTCTCCCATGAAAAGACTTCCCCTTCTTCATATCCTTCATCCTCCAGTGATGATTCCAAAGTCACATCCATCAAACACACCTCACAGTCAACTGATTCATTCTTCAGCTCCAATTCCACCGTTCGACTGTTGACAAGACAATCAGACCATCTTGCATCACCCTTTTCCTCTGTTTAACCCTTGGATGTGGATCTTGCTTCATGAGCTGTTCAAGACTCATGATATAATTCTCAGGAAAACAAATGGGTAATACCAAAATCTGGCTGTCTCCATATTGAATACTGATAAAGATGGCATATACTCATGTAAAAATGCCTCCTATTGCACATACATGAAATTCCTCCTAGAACCACTTATCTCATACAAGGGGTGAAGCAGAGACTGCAACTCAGTCACTATAGACACTAACTGTGTTGGTAGTGTTGTGATTCTGCTAATACTGTAAATATTTTTTTTTCCCACCCTGTGCATTACATGAAAGCTGCATTTTTGTCAACTAAATGTATAATTGTAATCATATGAGTGATTTTGGAAGCCATTCCTTCTCAATTTGACATATCATATTCACTGAGGATTTTTCTCAAGAACTCATACAAGATTACATCCTATATTTTTACCTTTCCAGCAAAAATATCATGCAAATTTTATTTTAAATTCCACATGTGAGGGGTTAAGGGAGACCAAAGGAACTAGAGATGCCATGGTACTTCTACCAGTTACTATCATTTGGTGGAAAAAGAGCCAAGGTAAAAAACCTTCCTTATATATTGATGATTTCCATTTCTTATGTCAGACAAAAACTTAGTTTTTCAAAACAAATTCTTATTAAGCCTTTTCTTATGAGAAAAGACGAAATGTCGGTTATTCTTAAGAAATATCAGAATTTTTAAAATCAGAATACCAAGCATAGCCAAAGTTGCCTACCTAAAAAGAATTCTAATAGTAATCTAACCCTACCTTTCTCCAGCAAAGAGAGATAGTCTGATGGGAGGAGGCTCAGAACTGGGAATGGGACTGGAACTGGGCACTGGGAGTGCATCCATCTGTTTCCCCTCCTTCCAATTTTGATTCATGTTGTATGAGAGGGACAAAGTTGGAAGAGGGGGAATGATCTTGATGTCATAGCCTGAGATCCCCAGGGCTCTCAGTCGACAAGTTGACTTCATTCCCAGCAGCTGAGTTGTGTACCCTTCAAAGAAAAAACACTCCCTGTCTAACAATAGGAGAAACAGAGATGGCATACAAAAGAGATCGCAAGAAGAGAAAACTCAGAGCATTTGAAAAATGTGACACTACAAGTTTTTCATCATGCAAAATAGATTGACCTTAAAGTTTTAAAAAGAATATAAAAACAAACTTTAATATTCAATCCTCAGGCTGGAGCCATTACATTTTGGAGTTTTGCGAAGGAAATAAGAATTGTGCCAACTCCAAATTTTTTACATGTAGACTTGGCTAATTTCCAAAGTCTTCTGATTTAACTCAGTGATAAAACCAGGAAGTTCATTTTTTCAGTCAGTAGATATTTTACATTAAGCTGTTTCCTCCACTGGCAGTTTCATGTCTGTAGAGGAAAATAATTTCTCAATTGGATAATCTGGCAAATCTGGATGGGGGTGCATATGTGTATCACTTATTTGGCTTGAGGGCCAGAATACTTAGGGGTGAACCAGGGGTAACGTGACACTGCCCCAGATGATGAATTCTACTGACAGAGGCAGCATTTTCTTACCACACTGATAACATGCCCTTGCCCAAGTCACCTGCTATGAAAGAAACAGTTGCTTCAAATACAGAAATGAAGAGTCTGGAGCAGTGTCAATCACTTTGTATATCACTTTTGCCGTGGTTAACGCTTATCAAGCTAACTCTGCACTAGAAAATTATTTTTCTACTGATCAGTTTAAATATGAAGGAGATGATGTTAAGTGGGAAGGGGAGAGAGGGCACCACTCATGCTTATCTTTGATACTGCATGAAAAACTGAATTTAGCTAAAGGCTACAGAAAGTTAGAAGACTGCACAGGCACTTTGTTTTACATGTTGCTTAGGGAACAACATTCACTTTGATGGAAGACTCAGTGGAAGCAAGTGAAGTAAAGAAAGCTGATAGGCAGGAGTACAGAGGGAAATGCACTGACCAAGAAGCTTGAGGTCCCCACTGTCCTGTGGAGTTCCTGAGAGCAAGATAACATCAGGTGATAGAGGTGCCACAGTCACTGAGCATGACTCACTTTGGAACTTCACCCCTGATGTCAACAGACTCTGGGAAACAACATCTAACATCATCATCCATCAATCCAAATGATGCTGGAAAATGTGGAAGAGATCATGAAATGGGGCTCACAATGGAGGAGACCTTGAGGTCAATTGGGAGAGGGTTGAAGACATTCAGGGCTACATGGCATATATCTCCCACCACCCAATTGAAATCTGCAGCAAAGATCAAGCATCAAAAGTGAAGGTAGAAAATCACAATATTTCTTTAAACAGAAAAACATCAGGATAAAGCCTTTCCCAGCTCTAGAAAATCGAGTTGACATTACAGGCAACAGTTCTAGCTACCTTATTACAGCCACCTGATGCAGCAATTTTCCAGTTCTCAATTACTAAGGGGCTACATCAGTGCAAGTGCTTAGAGTACTTATCGTTATTTAATATTTTCTTCCAATCAAGGCAAATACCAAAAGGCATAAAATAAATGCACCACTCACAACAGTCAAACTTAGTGGTTGGGTTTTCCTTCTTAGACTTCAATGCAGATACCTAAGGGGTTTCTGATAGTGGTATATCCAAATTTTTCCCTCCAGGGATACCAGCAAGAAAATAGGTATAGACTAACCTAGAGTACCAGTGTCGCCTTTTTCCATATCTGATGGGGAAGCTCTAGCATCCTTGTTATTGTAGGTCTGGAAGGGACTGAAGATGAATGGTGAGTCAGACTGAGACCTCTTTGGCCCTTTCAGACGAACTGGTCTCGTGGACAATGGAGGTGCCAGTGGCATAAAAGACCTACAAGAGGAATTATCAACAAGATAAAATTATTCAGGAGGTACTTGCAACTGCATTACATAGAGGAAGAAATAATGGTGAAGTGGACCTCAATTCAGGAAGTTGAGTGAGATGGACAGGAGGGACAATAAATCCATTGTCTAAAGCAAGTGGGATAGAAAGGCTGGAATCAGAGGAGACAGCTAAGCCTTCCAACTGGAGGGCATAATCCCGACGTTCATTGAGGCTCAGATGCTTCATCATGGACGTGAGAAGGAAGGCAAGATGTTGGGTTGCTAAAGTAACATTTCCCATTCGACGAGCACATGCAATCAGCTCCTCGAGGAGACAGATCTGTAGAACTGCCCAACCACTGGAACCTGCAAAAACAAAAGGTCAATAATTGCTGTGCAAATAATGATTGACACATGCTGGAAGGTAGAGAAACATGCAGGTGGAGTCCAGTCCCCCCTACTACTCTCATTTGGCAATAGTAGAGTCCTTAAATGCTACCAATCATAAGGTGGATTCATGCATGAACAAAGCAAGTTCCATTCATCCTACATCCTTTTAGTTTTATGAGGGATGTGTGCAAGCACCAGGAGCGAGGACATAGAAGTTAACTTCAACACACTGGTAACTGTATGCATGGCAATTTTGAGATGCATTTTGATGTGACTGGTGTGGATGCTGCATCCCCATACTGGACAGCAGTATTCCCCTGTTGAGTGCACGAGGGCGAGTGACACTGTCAGGAGAGTTCATGCTTTGCAGTCCCAGCAGGTCCCAGCTAGTTTGTGGATGATGTTGTGGCATGTCTTCATCTTGTTGCTCACCTGCACTAAGTCTTGTGTGTAGGTGAGGCTCCGGTTGAGGGTGACGCCAAGATACTTTGGCAGGGACATGTGGATGATGGTCTTGCCACAGAACTCAATTATTTTTGGCTCAGCATTGTTAAGATGGAACACTGAGGATATGGTCTTCATTGGGTTCGGTTTCAGCTGCTAGTAGTGGAAGTAATATTTCACTATCTTCAGATCAGCATTGAGGGTGTCTTGGCCCTCCATCAGTGACATCGCTTAGATGGCGAGGGCAATGTTGTCCACATAAGTGAACTTGCAGTATATTGTAGTGCTGACCCAATAAAAAATCCCCATCAAGAAGAACTGTCATGGTAAGCAGCCATGCCAAGATTTCAATTAACATAACACTGCTTGTCCACACACCAGTTGCTAGCAGTCACCACTTGTGATCTAGACTAACAGCCAATTTGCAAGACCTTGCTACTAATGATTTTTGGTTGTCACACACAAGGTCTATTCATGTTTATGGTAAGCACTCTGCCAATTTGCTTACATGGACCTCTGCAGTTACAAAGTGGGTTGAAGTGGCACTCAAAGAAATAGAGAAGTTGGGGAGAAGCTGGCAGAAGTGTATACACTTGCTGGTAATTACATAAATAAAGAGGGCACAAAATTGAAGTCACCAGTTACTGCATCCTGACTTTGGACAACCCTTACATATGATACAAATGCAAATGGAAGGCAAGTTTCAAGCTCTAAAAAAAGGCAGAGTTTTGGCTGAGTACCTTCATTATAGCAAAAATACATCAAGAATGAAGTCAGATGCTTTGAATTGGAAGTGGTACCAGTAGAAGTGTGTTCAGAAATACACATGCATACAGGGTATACCTGCATAATAATTGCTCACATTATCCAAACTTACATATGGAAGAAAATGGTTAAATAAGAGAGATGTGATCATGAGGATATATACACTTTTCTTCCCCTTTATCTTTCAATAAATAGGTTGTAGGTTTGGTCAACCAGAAAGTGTGATAATTGCCATTGCTGTTTTTCATGCATGCACTCTTACAATATTTTAATGAAATTGATTTATTTTTCCAGATTAATATGGAGGGCATAGTTGTGCTCCAATCATGGTCACATCAATGAATACAAGAAAAATAAAAGGAGACTGCCCCTGAATGACAGCAAACTAAATCACCAACCTGGAAATTACAACAAAAACTTTTATTCAACATGAAAGCCTTCCATGAGGCACCATGGGATAAGTACCCCTCATTGAGATCATGAACATTATAAGCAACAGGAAGGAGAATGACCTAAGTACCTTCTGCCAGTGCAAGCCTGCCACCCTTATTCTACATATTATTGGATGTCTGCTGCAACCCCTTTACTAGATTGTAGAACATCCTGTCTGATGGAAGGTCTCATTTTTAATTAGTGTTTTTTTCTGATCCTTTTTAGAAGTGCACAAAATACCCCAATTGGAACTTACAAAAAGCAGCTGGAGCTTTAATTTTGTGCATCCTTCAAACAGTTGCAGAAAATGGACAAATAAAAAACCATGGCATATGCAATGAATGAAGTAACATGCTATATGCAAAGGAAGCTGTCAGATATGATGGCAAGAGATGCAAATGGTAACTCACTTGAGGAGCCAGGGAAGAGAACAGGATCAAGGCTGAGCTTGTAGCCTTCAAGAGCAAGGAGAAGGAGATGATAGCACTGGTTCCAATCTGTCTTTGGGTTCTGCGGGGCCACACAACGCATGGCAGCTACTCTCCGAAAGAAGGCTGCCTTCCGATGGAACCCAATGCAGGAATACAGCTCAGACAGTGTCACAAACCTCTGAATCTACCAAACAAATAAAAGGGACATTCCTCCTTCAAAACTTAAGCAGCTGTCATTGGGCATTTATTAATAAAAAAAAGGTTTTGGAATTGAATTGTTTTTTCCACATTCAATTCCAACCTGTCCAGTCCTTATAAATTAATTATATTCCATTCCAAGAGTTTGACTTTATGTATTTTTATTTTCCCTTACAGAGCAGGCAACCTACAGACTTCATTAAAAAAAGAAACCCAAAATATTTGTTATAAATGATTAAAAAATAAATTTTAAATAATTTTTTTTTTAATTCAAATAACTTCAGGATTTCTGCTTACCAATACATGACTGAATCAACCATGAAACAATAAAAACAGTACTTACATGCAGAATGCAAGTTAGACAGAATTGTATATATGCTAATCTGAACTTGAAATCAGTCACATAAAAATTGACATGACAATGACAAATACATAGTCCATGACTTGCATTCTGAAAGTAGAGATCACTTCCTAAGGGAAAACCAGGAAATATTACTCCAAAATGACTACAAAAAAAATATTGGCAGAGCTCTTGGAATAGAACAGAATGAACATGATTTACTTTCTAATGGTAAGTAAGTTTGTTCATTTCTGTTTTTCATTTCACTTCCATCAATGAATAATGACTCAGGTTTACTTCTAAAGCCCTGGATATAATGAAAGGGAGCTGCTGAAAATAACCAACAGACCTTCTCTTCATCTGGCAAATTGAGGTTGATGAAGACAACATTCTGAAGGAAGTCAGCAGCAAGAAGAGGCTTATCTTGTTCAATGAGGATATGGGTTGCCTTGATGCTTGCCTCTGCTTCTACAATCCCTGCATGACGATACTATGTGGACAAAAAAACAACAAACTCAAAAAAAAGTCAAAAGGACTACCCAGGACTTCCAATGGGAATGAACCTTGGAGTAATGGATGATGGCTTCTCTATATTTATCTATGATATCCTCAGGAGACAGACAATTTGCTGCTGCATTTTTTACTTCTGAAGGATCCAGTCCATTGGGTAGAGAATGAGACCCTCCTGGGACCCTACAAAACATCTCAAATTATTCACCTTTTCATAGGATTGTTTTTAGGAAAAAAAAAACAATCCCAGAATGGTGGAAAAGGCACAACATTAGAACACATAAAGATATTGCTGATCTAGATTAGATTATGCACATCCTACATCAGGGGTGTCAAACTCAATTAGACTTGGGGCTGGATGGAAGCCATCCAGGGTGATTAGGGGCCACAATAAAAATCGAACAACAAATCTTTCATGCAAACAGGCTGAAATTTACATAACCAACTGTTGAAAAGGACATCGCGGGCTGGACAAAATGGACTGGCGGGTTCTTCTTATGGGTTTCGAATTAGCACTCATGAATGCTAGTTAAACATATTTCAACATGTTGAAGTTAAATTAGAATCGTTTTACAACACATAGATTTTATAACATAAAGTATAGTGTCTCCTTTTTTATTGGCAGACCCTGTACATACTCTGATAGGTTAGCTTCCAGCAGATATACTGTTGACACATATGGAATGGAATCTGTGTTAAAAGACTAAAAGATCTGTGTGACTTACTTTCCTGTTGTGCTGTTCTGCTTGTGTTTGCAAGCATAGCCCATTTGTGTTCATGTTATTTATCATATGGGTATGAATATATATTTTCTTGCTGAAAGCATTCAATACTAGTTTTTGGCACTCTATGCTTGTAGCAATAAGAGTTGCAACTGAGACTTGATTCAAATTCATTGATTTGCATTACAATAAGGAAAATGCAGAAATTACCCCATGAAATGTGATCACAATGGGTACACAGAGTAAACATTAATCATTGACACAACAAATAGCTCAAAATTTTAACTGTAATAACTCTTGTGCTTCAGAGAAAGAAAAATAAATTTCCAATATTTTTTCAGGAGTTGAATGTGATGCTTTTGTACCTCTGAGTTTTACTTGTTAGCATGAGAAGGATGAATGTGCACACTGTAATTCCTTTGCAGGCACTTTTTGATAGGAATTATCTTTATTTTATCTAATTTGAAAGCAAATGCAATGGTTTTGAAGGAAGCCTCAGTAATACTCCTTTTAAATCAAATGCTACAAGTGAAGAGTGCCAAAAAATAGCACTGAAATACAAAATTTCAGGAAGTTCAAATATCCAGGAGTCTATACTAATTTATAGCAATACAAATGGGCTGAACAAGCACACAAGCACAAGCAGAATAACACACCAGTAAAGTTACCATACCATAGACTCTTACCATAAATACCATTCTACATCCTATCACCACATAAGCTTGAAGCTGGCATATCAGAGTAATGCAGAGCATCTAAATCATCATACCACATATTAACCAGAATACAATCCATCATCGTCAATCATTCTTATTTTCAGGAACAATATAAAAATATAATGATGGAGATTGAGAACCCACTTTGGGCGACAAGAGTCTCCAACATTGAGGGAAGAATTCCGTTGGACAACCTGAGTTCGTCCAACATTAGGATACAGGAGAATGGCAGATGTGGTAGCAAGGCCTTCCAATGCACCTGAAATACACAGCTAACTGAATTTAGTTTTCACTGATATGAGGAAGAATTCATGATGGGCTGAGAAAGAGGTTTTAAAGACTTACAGCCAAGCCAGAACCAGTCATTGACAGGTCGAAGGATATCAACGGCAGCTATGTAGAGAGGTATACTTTCCCCTGGTAAACCAGCTTGCAGACTCAGGTCTGCTAAATGCTTCTTTGCCCTTCCAATGCATCTTTTCCTATTGCTTCTGGAATCCAAGTCAATCCCTACAAAATCTTTCTTCTCAAATGGAGCACATAATAATGGCACCTAAATGAAAAGGACAAAAACAAACTCTTAGTAACTATTTAAATCAAATATTTAGCTTCCAATTTCAACAGGAAAGTGAAGTGACCTTTTCCAGACGCTCAAGGCCCTTTTCCATTCGTTTTGATTCCAAGACCCAGAAAAGAGAAGAGACAAAGTCAATGATGTCACTCTCAAGCCTATCACAGGAATCTACACATGGGTAGAAGAGAGGGGTCGTTCGGAAATCCCCATGAGATGAGGAACTCTTGGCTTCATTTGCTGATTGCCCATTGACTATGTGATCATCTGCTGCTGAAGTAGCTCGTCCTGGCTCAGGGGATGAGCAGATAGTCCCATCCTCTCGCACCCCAAAGATGATGCAGCGAGAGTCATACAATGTGACGTTGTAGCGGGTCTTGAGACTCTCATGTTGCCGACAGATTTCATTCAGCTCCCCCTGATTGGTGCACTTTCCTGTCAATGAAATAGGATTAGTAAGTATATCTTGGGTACCAGATTAGACATTTCTGTCCAAAACTGCAGCCTTGTTCTAATGGGCCAGTAATCTCTCAAGTGCTACAAGTATTTTGCTACAAAATATCTACAATAAGGTAGATATTTTAAGCTTTAAGATAAGCATATTTTACGAATCATAACTGGTTCAGAACTACCTTCTGTGGATTGATATTTCGCTTGTTTCTTTTGATTCATCATATTCAGGTGCTTCATAAATCATAAGTCTACTACTGAAATTTCAGACAGGGAGGTTGAAGGTACACTCTCCAAGATTATCAACCCAGTGCACAGTGGAGAGACTCTAAAGGCCTACCAAATGCCAATCAGCATTATGTGATCTTTATTGTCCAGATTATGAAATCATTAATGACCTCTTTTCAGATTGTGGGGCATGTGGGAGCTGACTGAATCCTTATATCCAAATTGTCCAGCACCAAAAACTTTTGGCAAATTAACTGTTCATAACAACATAACTAACTCTCACTGCTACCATTTTCATTTCATTTGGAAAGAAAAAGAAAAAGTTAAGCTGCATTTACTATGAGCTATAATACTCCTGAAATGCAATGTGCTCAAGGTATCCCTAGATAGGCAAGGGAAGGATGGTACATCCATGTGTGCCTTCCTGCATGTGTGAAAGAGAATTCAGAGAGTAAGAACTCAACAATGTAAAATTGCTAAGTTTGATAACAGTAGCCAGCAAGTCTAGTCATATTTTGGAAAGAAAAAGTGCCAAGCCTAATGCCTCTGTTTGGATCTAGCTCACACATCAGGGGAAAAGGTTGACCACTGCTGCTGTAGAAGAATCACATAGGTAACAAAGTTGTGCAGATTTTACCAGCAATTGTGACAGTGCTGGGTGGGCCATTGGAGTATTATGATGTCCACTGCACTTTGGACTAAGATTGACCAAAAAATATTAACCAACTCACCAAGGGAAATAAGTCCAAGGAGACGACGATGACTCTGGAAGTCTCCCCAATCATTATTTTCAACTGGGTACACCTTCTTGTAACGGAATCTAATATTCCTTACCCAGCCCTGCTGGTCAGTTATCTTCACCTGATTGACCTTTGAAATTCGATCAAATAGCCGATTGAAGGTCTTCCCCTTCAGCTGCTGTCCTGCAATGGAAACATCAGGACCCAGAAAATGAAGAGTCTATGCCTTCATATGAAAAAATGGATAGTTGCAAAGTACAATGCAAAACACCTCCATGCTTCCTTCAAAAGGGTAGGTAATGATAAGCATGCAAGCTAGTGACCAATGATAGAGAGATATCCATCATTCATTCCCAGTCCAATGTGAGATTGCAATGTGCAGTAAATTGTGACCAAATGGAAGGAAAAAAGGTCAGAATTTGTTGTATTGTCTTAGCTGTTGGCACCTCACATCCTGGAAACTCCTTTCTGAATGCAAATGCTGGGTCACTATTATTGAGTTTTGACATGTTCCTCAACAATAAACACACTTTGATGTAAATTAAATTGAGGCATTTTGAACCTGCAACAGAAGAAAGGATCAATTATCAGGTAACCAAAAAAGTTTGTGCAGTTTTTGAGGTTGAAATTACAGCATATGTAAAAAGTGAATGAAGATACTTTATTCAGTAATGTAAGCACCATCACAATCTATAACCTTTTCCCAACGAGATACAAGCTTGTAAATACCACTCCAAAAAAACTCCTGATCTATAGAAGCGAAGAAATCATTCAACTTTGTTTCCAGAGCTGATCAGTTTCAAAATTGTCGGTTGTGCATATGATTGTCCAGTGCCAAGAGAAGGTGGTAGTTGGATGGCGAGATGTCTGGTGAATATGGAGGGTGTGATAGAATTTCCCAACCAAGACTGTGGAGCTTGTCCAGGGTCACCTATGCTGTGTGAAGCCGCACACTGTCCTGAAGAAACACAACGCCTTTGCGATGAACCAGTGCAGGCTGTTTTTGGAACAATGCATCTTGAATCCATTGCAGTTGTGCCAAGATGTCCACAGTGATTGGCCAGTGGCAAGAAGCTCATAATGGATGATACCAGCTGTAGTCCACCAGGCACAACAAAATTTTCTGTTGGTGGATGTTGGGCTTTGGTGTGTGCAGTACAGATTCACCAGATGACAAACAATGATACAAACATTTGGTGTTGCTATACCTAACCCACTTTTCATCGCATGTCAACAACTGCTCCAAAAATGGCTCATTATTGTGGCGTGAAAGCAGTGACAAGCCGATCATAAGCCACTGGAGTTTATCAACAGTCAGTTCAAATGGTACCCATTTGCTCAGCTTCCAGACTTTTCCTAGGCGATGCAAATGCAAACAAATGGTTTCGTCACTCACATTGAACCTTTCTGCAAGCCCTTGGCATGTTTGACTTGAATCCAACTTGATGGTGGTCTTCAGTTCATAGTCATCAATGACTGTCAGTGTTCCCTCGCAGAGCGCATCTTCAAGTGTCTCATCACCTGATGCAAATTTTCTAAACCACTTTTGAGTTGTGCATTCGCTCACTGTGTTCTCTCCAAATGCTGTACATATCTTGTGTGCTGCTTGCATTGTATTAGTGCCCAGTTTAAACTCATAAAGTAAGCATGCTCGAATAACTAATCAGAGCAGACATGTTTTCGTCACCCTTCACTGTTTCACCAAACCACCCTTCAGCTTGCTAGACATCAATTGACCCACCGGGACACGTGCTTTTGACTGTGCATCTATCCATGCACCAATCTGCAATCGTGCTCATGTAATTTTAGTTAAAATGATGACATTGCAAAAACCGCACTGACTTTTTTTGTTACCTGATAGTAATAAAAAAATGTTGACTTTTGCCTGATTGCCCATCATGCTCCTAAATCATCATATTCAGAATGTCATGTTTCATGTGCAAAAGAATTCTTGGGTCTATTGGTCCTATTTGCTGAAGAATATGACTAGAGAGGCAATGAGTAATTGAATGGAAATGTTTGGTGGACTAGCAGCATTAATGGTTTCAACACAACAGCATAGCATTCTTGGGAATGAAAGGAATGTGCTTCATTCATAAGACTGTGGCAATTGCCAAAGCACATAGAGATCATGTTGAGATTATGTCAACATTGACTTCAAAAGGGACCAACCTGAATGCCTGACAAGAATCAAGAGAGCTTGATGATCCTTAACAGTTTGTCCATAATCAGGAAAGTGCATGGTTGTATCAGGTGGAGGGCTTGAAAGGATGACTGACACTGAGGATCTCATTCCAGATGTTCCTTTTCCACATCTGCACAGGCTAGATAATTTATTTTGTGATGTTGCAGTAACATGGGTCTATATGATCAGGGCAGGTTATGCTATCATACTTCATGTGACCATAAATTAATTGCAGCCCAAATATATTGAGCAAAGGCCAGAGAAAACCTGCAAAGGGGATAAGCACAGATGAAACAATAATTGAAAAATGATTTGATTAGACTGAAAAAACAGAAGGGCTAGGCCTAGCCTATATTTAAACACACAAAATTCGAAATTATGAGAATAATCACAACTGCCAGTGTCAAAGACTGCATCCTGTCAAAAGGGGACTTTTGATTATGAGCATGGTAAAATATCCAGGGCAGCCTTGGACAAGATATTGTTGGGGACTCCCAGTGAAGGAAATGAATTTTTTTAATTCAGTGAATCTTAATTTCCCAGGAAGGATATACAAGCAAGAGAAGTGGATCTGGTGTACCCCTCTAGTGATAAAAACAATCCTGCTAGTTTTTGTTCAATGAATGCCAGAAATAACACTTCTGGTAACTCTCATGTCTAGCCATAAAAGTGATCTTTCACTGGCACATCCTCCATGTACAAAAAGTTGGAATCATGGAGGGAGACTAGAGATGCCTCTTCTTTTACTGCCATTAAGACAACAAACTTTGCACCCTTGAAGTCAAAATTTCCATAGGCACCCTATGTAATGGACATGAAAGTCACAACCTTGATGAAGAACTGACTTCAGTGATAGTGGAAAGCATGGTTTTCCTTTGACCTTCATAAAGACAATGGCTTAAGAAAGTCTGGAGACAAGAAACAACAAAAGAAGTTTCCAGACTTAATCAAATGCACCTTTCATTCTCATTCACTTGATATCATCATACTATAGCTTCTGTCCCCTTTGGCACAAGAAATCACAGTATATTCTGAGTTAACCCTACCAGAGGCAAAAGACACACGACTTCCTCCCAGCTACTGCACAGGTGAAATTAAGGCATATGATTATGCTTCACTATACATATTCAAGATGACAGCAGAGAATTGGGTGATTTGTATTCATGAAATCAACCCTCAACCTCTTGGTGATATGCAAAATAGAGCTATGGGATCCATGATAAACTCCAATTCTCACTAGCCTACAGTGAATGGGGCAGCAGGCTCCATGGTCAAGGCTCCAATTGAAATCAGGAAGTGCAAGGATCATGTAGCAATCTCTCCAAATGTTATGGAGCCTGGACAACCATGGTAAATGCAGTGCGATAAATCTCTATGGTGTTACTTCAATGCAGCAATAAAAAAACTGAAATAATGTGATATGTGCAATTGACAATACAAGAAGTCACAATATATAAACACAAGCACTTGATGAATTCTGTAATGCACCAAAGAAACATAGTAAGAAGGGAAATACTTATTCATTTCAGAAAATAGACTGGGGAATGAAAATTAACAGTAAAAAGAAAGGCAAAAGAATATGTGAAGGATGTGAGCAATCATTGCTCAAATTTCAAAACCAGAAAGAATTGAGAATATAACAAGAATTCAAGGAGAATTTTGCATGAGCATGAATTAGTAAAAGCAAACTCCAATCTACAACACAATCAGATGGATCAATCTGATGTCAAAATGCATCTTCTACTTCAGTTTAAAGTTTTCAAATGCTCCCCATCATCAATAATACTACAACATTCTGGCTTCTTCATCTGACAGGAAAATTATATTGCTTCATTGGGAAAACATATGCATTTACTTAAAGGGAGCAGTGAGGAATTCACAAGAAATGGTGTCTGACTGCACATATCAGTCATGTTTTCACTTGGAGAATTGCTTGGGTAGATGATAGTTGCAAAACATACAAATGCCAGTAGTCCTAACTTATGTATGGTTATAGAAATATCCAGGACAAGATTTAACTTTGCTCTAATTGAGTCCAACAAAAATTGTATTTGGAGCAAGAACTGCCACAAACATTGGCATACGAATGTTCCATAGCAAGAGAGATAATGATAACCTATCTAATAATTTTGCATTAGGCAATAGGTACATGAAAGTCTTGTCGATTTGAGTCACAATTGAAACTCGATCAAGGTCACGAACGCGTTCTCTTATACCTTAGTGAAGGAGCTAATAAAAGTTATCGCTCTGATAATAGTTATCCTTCGCACACCCTAAGAATAGACCTAAGGTCCAATAAGGTTCATTCATGTGGACTCCAAGAACTTTTCAAAAGAAACTGTGACCAAGAGAACATTTTTCGTGGCAGAACTAATGGTTGACTTACCTTATTACTTACTTATTAAACACCTTTACCCTGATAATTGAGACATACTGGGTTAAGCCTACTGCGCTTCACGATCCAAAGAGCCGCTATTGGGACCAAAATAGCAAGGTCTACATCTTCCATAACGCCCAAGTCATTTTCTTCGTTTTGTACCCGTGCCAATCACGAAGCAAATGAAGATCAGAGGAACTACTAAAGTGGCTTTAAGAGAGGCCCAAGGAGACTTGACCCACATGACAATGAAGCAACGTGCACGAAGCCATATATGTTTCTCTCCGCACAAGGATGGTTTTCCGCCCCCTTCCTCCGCTGCAGTTTTCTGACATCTTCAAGTTAAAAAACTTGACGTCTATTTTGGTTTACTTGGCTGAAAAGCAGGTCTTCCATAATTAATATTGCTTCCATATAACTTCAGTATTAACAACTTAGAAGTTTATAGCACCATCGGCTGACTTGGTTTTTATCAGAGGAATTTGGCCTCACTGCAATGTACCAACCGATGAGAAAGTCAATATGGCTGCCCGCTCGTTGTTAACAATGTTATGTGTCCACTCACCTGGAGGCCTACTCTTAATTGATAAGATACCCGATTCCTGAAGGCTACCACCCTACATGAATACGTGATGGTCTTAGATTCGGCTTGGATCTACCTTAAGTAAAAGATGTTACATTATTTAATTTAGGGCCTCGGTATTCTGAGGAACTTTATATGGCATGGGCTTGTGGCCCCGTTATTGGCTGGCATTTGAATGAACTTATGAAAAAGTAGTATTTGCTGAACTCAATGCAGGAGCAAAAGGAGGGCGACACAGTGCTCAATTGAGGTAGGACTAGAGATCTAACGTTAGAGTATCAAGAAAGATGGGAAGACAAAGGTGAAGGAAACTCACATTAACATTGACGTGTAAAGGGTTTACTTTAAGGTTTTCCAAGAACATAAAGGTTTGTCCTGGGCTGTCCATGCTGGAATTATAACTCAGAAGTTATCTGCTCCTTTCATAGTTTTCATGTTTCTAACTTAATATATACTTCTTTCAGCTTTTATTGAATAGGTTATCAAATGGAAATTTGTAAAATAATTTTTATCTGCAAGAAGTTGTCAGATCTTGCTGCTCCAGTTGTGAATGATCTGTAACCATAATTAGCTTTTACTTGCTTTACTTATCAAGTTTATCCTGGCCACTCATCAATTGAAGTTCAATGCTACTCATCTTCAGATCTCTCTATGATCTGATATACAATTGCACTTGATCATTGACAATATTTGACAATCATGGATGGCAAATTTTATGCTGTATAAGTTAGTTTCAAAACATTTCCAGCCATTAAAAGTGAATTATAGATGGAACATCTTTCAAAGTTCCTCATATCTCCACTTTCAGTTGCTCAGAGGGAATGCATTGACATCATGTCAGAGTCCAGGGTCTTGTGAATATCAGCTCCTATAGGCTTAACCTCCCATCCTTCCCCTTCACACCACTTACTGGACCTCAGGCTTTATTGTGATGTGTAAGAATATTGTAGCCGCCTGGCTTGGAGAAGTTAATAAGGATAACAAATTTGGCAAACTAAAGTGAATTTTATTGCTCATGTCTCTCATAGACACTTCAATTAAATGCCCAAGGCTTAAGTGGTTATGGTGGGAAATGAAGGAAAGAGGACATATAGAGAGAGAGGGTGAAGGAAGGTGCATTCACAGAGACATGGATCTCATTAATTGAGATTCATGTCTCAATTAAGGGAAACATTTTTTTTTTTATAAGGTAGGGGAAAGAAAGGAGGTTTTTCTTAACTGAAACAGGGATAATGCCTTCCAATATTCAATACATATTTTGGCTGAGGCATAGTGAGGGAGTTTGGGGTTTGGGAGTTCATGCCTTGATATCACAACCCACCCTGCTCTGCCCTACTCCTTAGTTCTTAACTGCACATGCTCCAAACTTTGCTAACTTTGTGAATAAAAAAAAAAACAACCCTGCATCTTCTCCTTTGTGGTTGACTTTTCCATAGATGCCATGGTCAACCTCTTCAAAGGTGGTAGTTGATTCATGATTGCTACTTCAAGGGTAGCCTGACATTCCAGGAAAAGAGAGGTTTGACCGAGGTAAATACTTGAAAGAACATTGATTGCTCATTGCAATCTCCCATTGCATTGAAGAAAAAATGGGTTGTGCCATAAGTACCCATGCTGACAAAGAAGCCATTGAAAGGTCCAAGAAGATTGACAAGGATCTAAGAGCTGATGGGGAGAGAGCTGCCAGAGAAGTCAAGTTACTCTTGCTTGGTAAGGAATGGTACCTTTTAATCAAATAGATATGTTTGTTTGTATAGGGTATAACAAGTCAGGAATCATGTGATTACAATGTATGGACTATTTGCTGCCTAGACTGGAACCAACCTGCCCATCTGATTAAATACAAAAACAACTAAGTTATTATTGAAAAATCTGGTCCAAATGATCCTAAGAGATCCATTGAGCTAACTTGCATAATATTTTGAGTCACATTGAGTATATTTTTAGTAAACTTGGATCACTCTAAGATCAAGTAGGATCAGTGGGTCGAGTTGGGTAACTCTCAGACCAAATATTATGATAAGGTAATTTACTGGGTGTTCTAATAGTTCCTGACACACTCATGCAAAATGTAGGTAAATGCAATGCAAACCACTGCAAAAAAAAAAAAACAAACCTACATGGACTGTGATGAACTGGGCTACATGCCCTGGCCAAGAAAATGCTATGTTGATACAGAGCAAATTTCCATGCTACATGACTGGCCTCACATTCCATGTCATCGAAGAAACTAGTGTAGAGGTCTGGAAGAAGTGGGCAAAGAACTCTCTGGACTTTAACCCCATTGAATGCCTGTACCATGGGCCAGGCAGGATGTTCTGCATCAACCTCAATCCAGATATCAGGAGTAACTTATTACAAGGGTCCAAGAGGAGTGTGAAACTATCATGATAAATGACACTACTTTAGTAATTGAGGATCAAAAGTTCCTTGTGGCTAGCTGAGGTAATTCCAAGTATCAATGCAGAAGTTGGTTCCTGGCTATGTGGAATGCAAATGAATCAATGCTTTCCCATTAGTCTTGTCTCCATTTTTATGTTAGTTGGTCAGAAACACTTTTTTGGAACATCCTATTTCTGTATCCTTATCAAGTAGTCTGGTGAGTTCCAAGTAGTCTAGGCACAGAACAATCTATGCATTAAAGTTATGCTATTCCTGACATTTATTGCACCTTTGTTACACCTACCAAATTACCACTGGGAAATTGTTATCTGGAGCAATTGTATTATTTTCAGGCGCTGGAGAGAGTGGTAAGAGTACCATTGTGAAGCAGATGAAGATCATCCATGAAACAGGGTATTCCAGGGAGGAATGTGAGCAGTATCGACCAGTGGTTTACAGTAACACAATTCAAAGCCTGATGGCCATCATCAGAGCCATGGGACAATTGAAGGTTGAATTTGCTGATCCATCTCGAACAGTAGGTCATTGATAGCTACAAGGTTGTATCATCTGGATTCTGGATGTCTTCAGTGTTGATTTGTGAAATGTCTGTTGTCAGGAGGATGCCCGGACATTTTTCACTCTTGCAAGTGCAGTGGATGAAGGAACCATGACTCCTGAGCTCTCTGCTGTCATGAAGCGTCTATGGACAGACAAGGGGGTTCAGCATTGCTTTCATCGCTCCCGAGAATACCAGGTCAAAATTTGTTTCTGTATTCTTTGAGATGAGGTATGGGAAAACCAAGTTTTTCTTCTTGGGCCACATTTAAGTGGAAATTAGAGGATTTAGTTTTAGGATAGTTTTGTATGCATAATTGACTTTTTTTTTACATTTTGAGAGCCTTAAAGAGTTTAATAATTAAAATTGGCATAGTAATTCAAGTTTGATACTGTAAGTGGATAAGTGAGAGTTGAATTTAAAAATATTAACTGGAGTGGAGTCAAAATCATTAGTAATACCAATTTCATTTTTAACGGTTCTTCAAAATATTCTGGATGTAATTCAGAATGTAATGGATTCTTCAAAATATCTTGAAACTATGTGAGGTTTTATTGTAAAATTAGAAGTATATGTGGGTCATGAACTGTGAAAGGACAAATGATTGTCTCATTTGAATAAAGTCAAAGGCAAAACCAAAGTTAGTATTAAAATGAAAATGGAAGGCTGAATGTGCAAATGTGATCAGAGTGACACAAGTGGCTGGCTTTTTTCTTGCCCATTTTATGAGCGGCATCCAATATCCCTTAACCCATCCAATGATGTAATAGTGTGCCATGTTTAAACTGGTCATACTTATGTTGTTCTATAACACCATTAGAAAGAAATGGATTACTAAAGGTAACTTTTCTTCAAGTTGTAACACCTTTTACCTTTAGTAACCCATCTGTTTCCGATTGTGTAGTAGTGTGGGATTGGTGAAATTGACCAGTTTAACCCTTTAAGAAGTGGGTTTTTTTAACCCCTAAAAGATCACTCATAGTAAATACATGAAGGGCAGGAGGATGTCAGCCCGTATATATACGGGCATACTTGTCAGAGGGTTAAATATGACATATAGCATGTCGTTGGATGCAAATGGGTTAATCTCAGGTGTGATTCAATAATATCAGGTACCTGAAAGATTGAGTGCAAAAAGATCTTTATCTTTCTTTGTGTCTTATTTATTTCCATTGAACCTTGGCATATTTGCAGTTGAATGATTCGGCTGGGTATTACCTGAATGCCCTGGATAGAATCTCCCAGCCTGGATATGTGCCAACCCAGCAGGATGTGCTCAGAACTCGAGTGAAGACCACAGGGATTGTTGAAACTCATTTTGAATTCAAAGGATTACATTTCAAGTGAGAATGCGTCTCTTTCTTTTTTTGTGTCAATGGTGAGCTTTCCTTGAATACCACTGGCTTTTTGCAGGATGTTTGATGTTGGAGGTCAGAGATCAGAGAGAAAGAAGTGGATTCATTGCTTTGAAGGTGTCACTGCCATAATATTTTGTGTTGCTTTGTCTGGTGAGTTTCTTGTTCATGAACCCATTAAGCCAATAAGAATGTTTATTTTTGGTTTTGCTTTTCATTGACATTGTTTTATATCTTTTCTTTTAGGTTATGACCTTGTGCTGGCTGAAGATGAGGAGATGAATCGTATGATTGAAAGCATGAAATTGTTTGATTCCATCTGTAACAACAAGTGGTTTGTTGACACAAGTATCATCCTTTTCTTGAACAAAAAGGACCTTTTTGAAGAGAAGATCACCAAATCACCTCTCACTATCTGCTTCCCTGAATACACCGGTACTGTCATATGCTTTGCTTTCATTTTTTATTCTAGGATCGAGAAATAATACCCTCTTAAGGTGTTATTTGCATATTAGTTTCCATGTATAAACTTCTGTTTGCCCCTCAGTCATTCTTTGTCCACCCTTGTTGTATGTTTGACCGTCTAGAGTTTTCTATCTTTTTTCATAAAGTAACAAATTTAAAATTAAATAATCCATTTTATAATGCGAGGAAGATTCAGTGAGAAGTTGATGGATTGGGATCTGCAAGGACAAGGGTGGATACTTGCTAAGACTTGCTACATGTAGGACTGGGGATATTTATTGTGAGTCTAGCAAGAAGGTTTTTCACCCTTGCATGGGTCTCACGGAATAAAGAATGGAAGTATACTAGGACAAATTTTCATCTAGATACCTCCAGTGACAGTTGAAGACCAGATTTCAGGATGCCTAGGCTTGTTTCAGTGTAAAAAAATAGCATGGTACCAATGAAATACAAGGATACATTTTCAAATCAGCTGTCTAGCTTGACTGAGCCTTATTAAATTCAAACTGACAGAATGTTTCTGTGAAGTCATTGAGTATGTATTTTTGCATTTAGGTTCAAACACTTACGAGGAAGCAGCTGCCTACATCCGGATGAAGTTTGAAAATCTGAACAAGAGGAAAGATCAGAAAGAGATCTTCACTCATTTCACTTGTGCCACTGACACCAACAACATCCAATTTGTTTTTGATGCCGTCACAGACATCATCATCCGCAACAACCTCAAGGACTGTGGCCTCTTCTAAACGCTTTGTTCTTTTTTATCTCCATGCCATTGGTCTTCCTTCATGTCTGATTGGATGTTCAGACATGAGTCTAAATGAAAGGCACAAATATTTTGGTGAGAGGTGAGGTTTTCTTGAAAAGGAGCTGCAAACTCTGCCTCCTTCAAATACTCGTAATATAATCTTGAAGCATTTGTCCTCGCTCTCTTCTTTGCCGTGTTCAGCCAAAGAGACCTCTCAGTTGCCATGACATAAGGAATTGAACGAATGCAGAATCTCTAAATTTTTCACTCTCCTTCTCTGTGATCTTTTCTATCTTGTGGGATGTTTCCTTGTGATAGTCCTGGTGCCATGTATCTCTTCCTTCTGCTCTTCCATTTGAGGCCAAATCTTTTTCATATCATTTGGAGAACTTTCTTCACAGCTCAAATTGTGAATCTCTTAACCTATTTCTGTATGACATGCTTTAAAATATTCTCCACTTTTTTTATGACTTCATTACAGTATTCCTTGTGTTTTGTTTCTGTGGGTTTTTATCTTTGTACTCTTTTGATATGCAGGCGGCATTGAGTGCCATGACTTCATTCCTTCTTCTTTTGTCATCTATAAAAAAAAATTTGTCTTGCCAATTGCATTATTTCCTTCTTGGGTTCAATGACATTTAAACTGGGTATGGCAAAAAAAATTGCCAATGACTTTTGACCTAAATATCTCCACTCATATTGGAACTATTTTCACAAAACGTTCACTTTGCATGTATGAGTGTGTTTCTAACTGATAGGCAAAATAGTCGACTCTCAGTATAACGAACACTGATATAACGAAAAACCGGTTATACCGAAATCCTTGACGTTGCCCGGCCGAATGTCCATCGACATCCATGCTAAAAAAAATTAGGCTATAAAGAAATTCCCGATATAAGAAAGAATTTATGTGTTCCCCAGATAGAAACTACGCAGGATATAATTAATTTTCTCCCGTCCAGAAGGAATAATTTTTTCCCATTTCGACGGGAAGTGCAGAAGGGTCAGCCCTCCACCTCGGTCTTCAGCTGCACGGTCTTTGAGAATCAAGGATTTGACGCGTGCAGAATGTGCGTGATGGGGGGAATGTGAATTGCAGGGGATGTGAAAATGGAAGATGCAAGTGAACGAAGCACTTCAGTGCTCGCGCTCAGCAGCTTTTCGTCGGGCTCCCTAGTTTCATTGATCCCGTGCGAGTTTCATTGTACAGTGTTTTTCACTTGACTCAGACACACGTGCATGGGACGTTCCTCATGCATGGGTGTCGAAGTCAAGTGAAAAACACTATAAGGCTTTGGGAGGTCCATGCCCTTTACACGGTAGAAGCTTTTACAAATTCAACCCTTTCGCTGCGTAATTCATTTTGGCACGAAGCCAATGGCAACATTGCAGGAAGCAACTGAAGTCGCTTTTCGCAGCGTAAGGGTTACCATACGTCCGGTTTTTCCCTGACATGTCCTCTTTCTTCACTTTCCGTCCGGGAGGAAGGCGTCCCTATGGATTACTATTAGGATTATTATTGTTTATTAAAACTAGAGCTGTCACGATAGCAGTTTTCAAAACATCGATGCATCGGGGGGGGGGGGGCCGGAGGATTCCATCTTTTCTCGCCGCGATTGGAGCGCGGACCTCTATCCGGCTTCCATTATCTCATGCTTGTGATCGGGGGTGCAGGGGGAATGTGTGACCTTCGCAAAGAGTAATGAAACCTACCATGCCTCCAACTATCGAAGATGACATCCATTCATCGATGGATGCATCAGGACAGCCCAAATTTTTTTCCTTTTGCCGTTGAGAATCAGCTGCCAAGCCCCGTTCACGTAATTTTTTTCTCCCTTTTTCTTCGTTCTACAATGTCTTTGGACATCGGCACCACCAGATAGGAAACCTGCTGATGGTGCCATACCGGCGGTTGCCGAAACATCGGTACAGCCCTAGTATAGGCAACGTCTATGTACAATATTCACTCTGAGTTCACCTTAAGTAGAGATAATTTTTAACTTGCCCTAGGACATTTAAGAACATTAAGCCTGCATACTAAAGTGATAGGAATATAGAGAGGGGATTAGCCAATGTAGGTTTCGAAATCAAGGGAGTAAAAGAACAGTTCACTTTCGTAGCATGCACCTGATGAGATAGAGCCGAAGACAGAAACCGAAGAAAAAAAAATTCTCGGTCTTCACCCCTCCCCTTTCCCACTTCCTGTCTCCGATCCGACTTCTTTTTCCCTTCCCGTCTTTCTTATAGTCAGTCCTAGCATTTCCGGAATTTGATTGTGATAAGAAATCGCAAGCCCATGCGCGTCACGCCGCTTCTTCCTTTCCCCGCCCGGACGGACTGAATTGTACTGTACTCGCCTCAATCTAATGAGACATTTCCCCTTTAAAATACTTTGTCGATGCATCGCGATTGTCGAAAAAACTATCGATAGTGGTATCGATGCATCGATCTATCGTGACAGCCCTAGTTACAATACGTCCGGATATTTTCCTTGGACATGTCCCGTCACTTTCGGATTCAAATTTACGTCCGACTTCTAAGCGTCTTCTTTTTGGCTGTCTGGAATATGGTAACCCTAGAAGACATCAGCTGCCAAAGCAATTTCCGACACTATGACCGCTATGCCTCGTGACCCACCAGCGGATAAGTGGCAATGAAGGTGTTGTAATAAGTAATGTCGTCCATGAAATCCTCAAAAGCCGTAGGGCTCCCAAAGTCCACCCACGGGATAATAATAATAATATATTCACAGGCATAACGAGATTCAGTTCTCTAATTGGAGATATACGACTCCTTCCTGATATAACGAAATAATTCCGGTGGCTTCATCAGCTTCGTTATAACGAGAGTCGACTGTATCATTTGAAATTTGGTTAACTGAAGCAATACTTTCAGCAATTAATAAAAATAAGTTAGATTTTGAGAATAGACAAGAACTTCTGCCGGTAGTGGAGTGGAGGACTCTCCCGCACTGTACTTCCTGGTCATTCAGACCAGATTAAACTTCACTTCCATTTAAATTCATTCATTGGGCTGATTGTCTCTTTCAGGTGATTTTCATAAGCTTATTCCTAATCAGTAGCAGATGAATCTATGAATATCAATCCAGAGAGTTTTCTCAACATTACTGTATTTTAGAATTTTCCTTGTTTTAAATCAGGCTGAGTCTGCAGGGTATGACAAAAAAGACCAAACACTTTGAGCGTATCACATGATTGCTTAAATCATATCTCACCAAATTTGCTGAGGATGTAGCATTTTTCCATTTATTTTAAATTCAACATGCTGCAAAACGCCATTAATTCAGATCAAAGTCATAAACGATATTATATCTATGACAAGTCTGACAATCGAAATGGATAGTTCTTTTTTATTTTAAACCAAGGGAAGTTCCTTATGAAATTTAAGGAAACTCTGGATTGAAGTTCTATGGTCGCGTCTTTTTCTCCAGCCGCTAGCAGCTGCTGGCGAAAGAGACGCGATGGCTATGCACGACCGCGTCTTTCAATGACGTCACTATTGGGCAAACAGCTGCCAGCAGAACATTGCGATCTATGATAACGCTGAGCAGCTAAGCCTTAAAATGACATCATTGGATGCTGGAGGTCTCAGCAGAGCCAGCAGAGACGCTAGCAAGAAGACACGCCCATTGATGCGTATTCATTGGGAATAAGCTCACGAAAACCAACTGCATGAGACAACCAGCACAATGAATGAATTTAAACAAGAGGAGCTCCTGTCCATTCTCAATGTGCCTTGGTGCAATAAATTTTGGTGAAATTTTATGCATCAAATGGAAACATACAAGTGCAAAGTGAAAGTTTCACAAGAATAGCTGTTGTGAGTGGAGATATTTATGCTGAAAGTAGTTGATTTTTTTTTGCCATACCTTGTATATACCATTCCAAAGAAAAAACAGCAGTGGTGGCAAGGAAAGAAGAGAGTTGCACAAACAGATCCCAAGTTCCAAGGAAACACATGTTGCCTTTGGTCCTGCCTCATTCCGTCTTGCTAGGACATGGGTTCAATCAGAGGAGGGCCATTAGTTTCGAATGGGGCTCAGGATTTCAGGTGGTATTCTCTTTCCCAGCAGGGGGATGTCCCACTAGTTTTTTTTAATGGTATAGTGTATCATGGCGACAACACAACTTGCATTATTTAAGTGAAGCTGAGGAGCTTGAATGAAAACAGGAAGTTATTATAGCCAGTGGGTTTCTCTTCCAGCATAGAGGACTTCATGTCTTCTTGAAACTTCATTTGAAGACATTTCTGGACATTAGGATATTTTGGCATTACTGCAATGTAATCAGTTGTGTGCAGGTACAGCTAGTTCTAGTTTATCCAAATGACAGCAATAAGTTGCTCCTTTTGATTCAGACAAGGAATGGCTCCAGAAGAAATTTCTTAAAACCTATATTGAAAATCTCTATCTCATCTTATCTTACCTGGATAGGTTCAATATTCCCCATGGCCATGTTTACAGGGAGAATGCTCTCTGTGAACCTGGCCATGGTTTTGGTCTTCCAAAAGGCACAAGAGATACAGATATGTAGAATACAGCAGAAAAAAGTGCTCTCAGTCTCTGTAATAAAATAAAATCTCACCCCAGGAATTAGAGGTGAGAAAAAACTTTCATCTCTGTTGACCTTGCCCCTTACGTTGAATCAGGGTAATGAAAATTGCTCATCAATATGACTTTCTCTCACTCTTTGCAATCATCTCTTTCTCTCATCAGTCTCATCCATCCTTTCCATTAAAGCCTCAACAACTTCCTCACCTTCCTCCCATCATGAATTAACATTCCCTGTGTTATCAGACACAAAGTTTTATAGATGAATTGAAGCCCCAAAAAACGTTGAATTTCTTTGTTACCAGTGGTTGAAAGAACTGTGTGGTTACAATTCACATGGAAAGAGATGACTGAATAAATGAATTCATCACCCATTATGCTGGAAGTGCAGTTATCTCTGGTGGGGAAAAATAAAATTGAGAAGTCACTCAGGTTTTCCATGATTTATAGGAGCCTTTAACTTACACAACGTCACCAGTCCCCTGAAGTCCAGATTGATGACAGCTGACAGTATTCAATGGATTTCAAGTCATGAACATGATCATACATCCAATAGATGTACTGCTAAGTGCAGTCAGGAGTCAGGAGAGTTAGTGATATCAAGAGGCGATTTCGCCCATTTCGATATCACGTGTCGATGTCGAGCGTTCTTTAATTTAGGGTAGGCCTAACCCTCTTAAAGCTAAATATTTTTGTATTTTTTTTTTTTTTACTATCCTAGTTGCTTACTGTCTAGTACCTACGTCAAAATTGCCCCCCACCTTTTTGCCTGTCCATGAAAGCATCTAGTTTCTTCTTAAAGATAGTCACAGAAGGGGCAGCCACTACTTCGTCATCTAACGCATTCCACGCGTTCACCACTCTGCAAGTAAAGAATTCCTGTCTCGACCTGAGCCGCACCTGCGGTTT
>CAJPEV010000295.1:42009-75103 GCA_905338385.1 Darwinula stevensoni
GGGGGGGGGGGGGCGATTCCTGATAACTCGAACTTCGGATAACTCGAAACGATTTGCCCGGTCCCTAAAAGTTCGAGTTAACGAGTTTTCACTGTACTGCTACAAAGTAGCCAGGTAACAACTAACTCACGACTTAGCTGTCAGAACCTCGAGAGTAACCTCCAACACGTCCTCACGCTACGAACGCTCGACCAAGACAAGCAGTGTCTCCAACCTGTCTTGAAATAGCATCAGGTTAACTCATTTGCATCTATAGCTGTACTGGTACACACAACTCATGTGGAACATTTCAAGCTCTACCACACATTGAAAAATTACAGTATGGGACTAATGAACATCATTGTGCACCTGAGAGTTCTCTGAAGAATTTGAAACCAAATATGCAAGACTGGCCTTAACTAGACGGGGAAAAGTCACTGGATGTGAATGGGTTACTGGACTGGATTTTAACCCTTTCAGTATTCCAGCTGTCCTGGTAGAGTCAGGTGTGAGTGGTCCCTTCTTTCTCTTCATAGACCCCTGCTTTGTGATTACCACATTCTGAAGTACTACTAAGTGGGTGCAATTTTTAACTACTCTTACAAGCAGGTACTGCATGTTTCAAGCCAAAACTAAGCATTGAGCTTGCACACCCCCCAAAAAAAACCCAGCAGAGTGGCATAGTCATGTGCAAAGAACCCTGTACTGAAAGGGTTAAATGACTGGAAGGCAGAAGTAGCATCTAGCATGAAGGATGGAGTCAGAACTTTCCATTGATATGAATTATTATAATTAAACAAAGAAAATTCAAATCTATAATAGTGATGCCTATAAAATTCGTATGATGTAAATATGATTTAAAAATATAGATACTAAAGTAACTCATTTGATTGCTTTTGTTGTGACTGTTTGTCCAGGTCAAGCTAGAAGTGACATGGCATGTCATGGTGGCTATATCCCAGAAATAAGTAATTCCTTGTAAGTTAGTTGTGGCTTTCTGCTCAGTCTGGATGATAAGTTTTGCATACTTGTCTTGGCAACATGCATAACATTTTCAGAATGAAGTGTCAAATTTTAAGATATTGAACTTTTTGAGAAGTACAGGCCTGGGGGGTTCATCTTAGCAATCAAAGGAATGTGGAAAACATGATTATCTGTATTCCTTGCCAAAATCCAGGAATCACAGACACAAAACAGATAATTATAAACCCAAGAAGAGTCCATGAAGAGATTTCAAGGAGGTAGGAAGTCTTTGAGAAGTGTGGTTCTACGCTTCTCAGCCACATCCATTTGGTTCTCCATATCACCACGATCAGTGGTCTCGGCTCTCTCAATCTTCCATGAAAGGTTCTCAATCTCTGCTTCCAGTTGTGCTTGCTGATACTCAAACTAATAGAGAGAAGGAATCTCAATTGCAGCAGCATGGGAAGGATATAGGTGTGTTTTGGGATATGATCAAGACTCACTAGTTGTTTCCTGGCTCCAGGTTCCATATAATAAGCACAGGGATAGGTGTATTGAAGAGTGTATCGACACTTGGCCAACAGAGAGGGGGCATCCAGAAGATATTGCCAATCAATCCAAGTCCCTGAATTACTCATCACTTTCTCCTCAATTTTCTGCTTTATCCTGTCCTTGGTCTGTTCCTCCAGCCGAAGGCTCTTGGCATGGTTCTCCCACTGTAACAAATAAAAATTATGAGCTATGTTTCTCACCAACACACTGAGGAAAACCATCAACTGTCAGGAACTATTGAGAATGACAAATTTCCAAGGAGTGAATTTCTTTGCTCTTCTACAGAGCTAAGTTCCATGCCACCAAAATTGCAATAAAAGTCCCTTAAATAAATTTTTTTTTTCTGCTGTGTGTTTACATTCATGTTTTCAAACATTTACCATTGGCAACACTTGATCAACAGGGAAACCTACACACACAAATCCACTAGTTTTGTGATATCACACATCACAAAACTAGTGGATTTTTGCATGGGAGTCATGAAAACTCACCATTTCTAAATGTTACTTATCTGTGGACAGGGGTCCCATAAATGAAGAACATACACTCAATTCCAAAAAAAGAAGTCCTGCTGAGGAATTGAGATATCTGGATGTGGCCAGAATCATAAATAGATGAGCATATACTCACACGCTCATAGTAGAAGAGATACTTCTTCAAGGCTTCCCTTGCCTTGGCATGAACTGACTCATGGACGACATTTGGATTTTCTTTGTAACGCGAACACTCATAGTATTCAGATCCATGTGTCTTCCAGTCCCCCAAGCACATCCAGCAAAAATCTTGTTTGCAATTGAAACATTGCATATGATTGCACCCTCCATTCTTCTCAATGCAGATGTGACACCGAGGACACTGGGAGTTAATGAAAGAAGGTAGTGGTCAGACATGGAGGTTAATCACACTCTAATTGCTGCAATCAGAGCTACCATCTTGAGCCACACAGTGCAGTTGTTTTATATGTGCATCCTGACTTATGAATGCTTCCTCGATTAACTATGATCAAAGACAGAAAACATCTTTATAAGCAAATGCATGCAATAAGATGAAAAAATCTTTGAAATTTGAGTCTTAGAATTGTTTAACCTTCAAACCTTGGAGGACTCTCATCATACATAATTCATAAGCCTACACAAGCTTCTTTTTATTTTATTTATGTATGTAAAAACAATGATGCGAAAATGTAAAAAAAAACTTGCATCTTTGGTGTGGGCACTGATGTAATTGGCTGTTTCACTGTCATCTGCACACTTGATCAGCCATTTTTTTATAATGTCACAGTGCGCAGGAGCATGGTACTCATTTCCACATTGAAAGCTGAAAATGAGATGGCAAGAAAGAAGTTCTCAACCACCCCTGCATGAAGAGATAGCATGCAAAAAATGAAGGATGAGGAAAACAGACCAAAAGGATGTTTTGCAAAAGGAACAGATGACTCTTTTGGGTCTTTGATATGGTGCCCTGACAATGAGGTTGCAATGGGGCCCAGGGCAAAATCGCAGCTGAGGATGAGATTTTACATAGTCTGTGAAGGAAAACTGCTGGTACTTCTCTCGAATGTCAGAACGTGAGAGAAGGGCAAGGACAAAGTCCTCTGGAGCTACAATGTGACAGTCTTGAGCCATACATTCTATTCCTGGAAACAGAGAAAAACAGAAGAGCAAAAACATTGAGATATGCAGATTTGAAAAAAGAGCAAATGAAAAGCACCACATTGAATGTTAGCAGGGCAACAAAAAATCACCAAAGCCAAATGCCTTTATTTCCTGCAATCACTGCTAGTTCAAATAAAGCTCCTCAGCTTTATTGACAGTTTTGTCATCAGGATAACTCATGGAGTGACACCATCCAGAAATTGTAACAAATGGTATGAATCATGCTGATTATTTTTGGTAGTTGTTCTTTAAAAAAGAAATGCTAAAATAACACCTCCACAATGGAAATTACAACTGATTTAAACATCTCAGTCAGGAGTGCTATTTTCTCTATTTTTAATTTCTCAAACCATTAACCATTCAATATCCTATTCCAATATAACCATTCAATAGCCTATCTGAGTTCCTATTTTGCAGGTCCCACAGGAGTGGGGAGAAGTCATCCATGAATGTAACATATGCATTACCCCAACCCTGAATGATAATTTTTCTCTGGCACTCAAATTCCAAGGGAAGATTAAGGGCTTTTTTGTTCCCATGGTTTGGGGAAGTGAATATGAGGTAGAGATCAGAAACTTTTTTTTTTCATTTTCAGGATTGCACCTTTAAGAGAGGAAAGAAACCACATTATTTTCCCACAGCTTTTGAACTCCATCACTTATCCTTGGAAGCCCAGATTAATCAGGTCAGAATGACCCATATAACAGGAAAATGTACTTGCATAAACAAGAGTTATAAATGAAGGCACTTGAATTAAACTGAGAATTTTCATGTGGCTTCAGGAGGTTTCTTTTGTACTCCTTTTAATAAAAGTGCATCTTTATTACATTAGTAACACAAGGGGTGTTGTGGTTGCAACATCATTCTTGGATGATTGCCGGTTTTCTGAGTGAATCAAGTCACCAGAGTGTCTTCCAGGACCATAAAGTATATAATATTCCGAAGTGGTTTGGGAAATACTGAGATAGAGGTATGTTCTCCTTTAAATTGAAAGTGAACCAAACCTTTTTGAATCATACTGTGGGGTATTCATATTTACAGAAAATTATGATTTAAAATATTTTTGGAGTCAAGAGACTATCAGTGATGGTACTATATCAATATGTTAATGTCTCTCACCAGTGGAAATTCCCTGGAGAACTTGCACTTGAAAATGTAGAGCCCAGCAGTCTTTGCAGAAATGATGACAACATGAGAGAGCTGAGAAGCATTCCTTTGGGTTCCGAATCACACAGACAGGACATGTGAGAAAGCTACTGAGCATGGTACTGGCATCAATGTTACATCGTCCTCCCAAGCCAGGTTTGATCTGACATGCTTCCAGTAGTTTATGTGCATCTTTCCGGTACTCGTGTATCACTTTCTCAACATCCCATTGGCTATGATGAAGTAACAGCTTTCCCAGAGATGGTAATACCTGAAATTGTGCAACAACATGAAAAGAAACATGAAAATATTTACATTATTCATTCATGGTAGGCAAAATCCAAAAAAACAAAAGCGATAATGCTGAACTTAAGGGATGCATTTGAGACACACTAGCTGATAAAAAAAAAAAAGGAATAAAAACATATCATACACAAGAAATACTTACCTGTAACAGATCCATACATAGCAATGCATAACTCTAGACTGAGAATTTCTCACCTGCAGACTCTTGCATAGTGTCTCAACAGATTGGTTCAGGAGCCTCTCTACATCTTCAACCTTCAAACATTCATAGTCAAAATACTCCAGATCCACAGATCGAGAATCGTGTGCATCCAGATCACATTCTCCTCCTTTGTAGTAATCATCATAACCATATTCTTCATCTGAAATCTCCTCTTCTTCTTCACTTGCAGACATGAATAGCACTAATCAATGAAGGTCAATCACAGGAATCTGACCTATATGGTGAAGATAGAAAAGCCTCAAGTAACAGCCTTCTCATGTTCACAGATCATAAGGAACCGAATTTTCATGCTGCAATGCATTCGCCAACTCGCATGGCAAAGGAACGAAACAGAAAAAGGATCGTAAAAAAAATTTTAATGAGATTCAAGGGAACTAGTAGTTTTCATATTTTTATGTGTTGATGCTTCGTTCTTTTTTGTAAAAGAGATTCATAAATACATACAAACATGAAAATCTGGTCCCTACAAATCATACATATGCACAAATGATCAAACATTATCCTATTGCCTTAATTAATTAAGGAAGCAATCACTCAATCATGGAAATGGGAAGAACACTCCCTTATGTCTATGATATATCAGATACAATATCAGGTATTCAAGTAAAAATAACTGAACATGAGATGGATAAGGGCTCAGGAGAATATCTCTAAGTTGATATGATTATATACAATAGCTAATCTAGACCTGTCAATTTTTAAAGCATATCATTAGAAACATTTAGCTTCAGGAGTATTTATTGTACATAAAAAGTTGCTCCAGCTAAGCGTTTATTTGAACCAGGACTGCTCAATTAGTCAAATCCCAAATCCACATGTGGCTGCACACATGCCAGAAGACATCAGTCTAGCATAATAGTGACAACCATTAAACCAATAGGGTGAAAATGGATAGAGGAAGACAAAAAATAAAGGGCAAAAAAATGCCAACAAATGCCCAGGAAACTAGAACAGGCTTCCTCATTGCCAATCAGTTATACTGAAGCAAAACCTAGGACATTCAGGCACTATGCCCTCCTTAACTATATTGCACACAAGTCTCTCACTTTGATTTTTTACACTATGCCAGACTATTAACAAAGTACAGGGTGTCCCAAAAGTCACTGTGCACCTGGCACAAAGAATAATAGACCATGTGCACAATGACTGTGCACATGGTGTATATAATTCAAGTTCCACCTCTGCTTATTGATGGAACTGGGCAAAAATTGATAAATGTTAAATCTCTACAGTGCATGTAGCATGATGGGCACTTTTCAATAGAAGTGATTCAAAAAGTGCCCTCAAAAGTGCATTTAATAAATATCCTTAAATTGAGGTAATCTAGTTATGTTTTGATAAATTTGAACCCCCACTCCACCCCCTCTGACTCAAGGTTATTCAGAACACAGGATCTTTCTTCCCATCATATTTTACCCACAACACTTTAAGTGATAAACCCATAGTGACATGCAAAATCTTGTGCTAACAACACCTACGACCTTGGCCTAATCTGGGCCCACCCCAAATCATTTCTACCAGTTCACAGAGAGGTAAACGACCCAGGTACTATTAATGTTGGGCCAATATTGGTCCAACATCTGGTCATGTTGGTTCCATATTTTGAGTTACTAAGTGTATTTGTCCACGACTAGGAGAGGGATGAAGAAAGGCTCTACCACATCTATAGACGAAGTGAAGTGTAATGCGCTGCTCAAGTACAGTGGTACCTCGCATAACGAACGCAATTCGTTCCAGCGGTGCGTTCGTTATGCGAGGTGTTCGCGAATGAAAGTGAAACATGATTTCCCATAGACGTCTATGGGAAATCGTGTTTCGCATAACGAACACCTCGCATAACGAACGCACCGCTGGAACGAATTGCGTTCGTTATGCGAGGTACCACTGTAGTTGTCAAACGATGAAATACAATAGACGTCATGTCATGGTAGTCAAAATATGTCAATTCGACGAACATCCTGGAGCTTAAATATCCAGGGAAAGCTGGGTCGGACGCGGCCATTTCTAGATGGAGACTTGTGTTTGCTAGTTAAAAACACAAAGCATCCAGACGCTTTAAGACATACAAAGCAGAGATATCTTTTAAAATGCAACTTACTGTCATCTTGGAGTCGGAAAAGAAACAGTAAAATAAAATTGATTTAAAGTAAAGAGGCACCTTCTCAAGAGAGGGAATATCTCATCTAAGGAGGGTTACATACTCTACATCACTGAGAGCATGGCATCTGCCTGTGTCCCATGTTGCGCGATTTATTGGCAAGGGCCTATGTTGAATTGATAAAGGGAATAATCGTTTCACTGCTAAACCTTGATCGAGGCTTTCACATTGGCTGAAGGGCTATAGATGGATGATGAACGGAACAAGAAGGGAAAATGAATGCACGCTCTCAAATCTTTGAATTTGTGAGTACTACTCTCAAGTTCAATAGTCAAATGTAGGTTTAGATCTACTGGCATTTATGAGCATGAGGAGTCAAATGGTTGTTAGATTCAGAATAAGTCGAATCCGTAGGTGCAGGTATCCTCAATGAGTTGAACTCACAAACTTGCTTTCACTCTGGCACCACCATTTAAAATGTGGTTTTAACACATTCGCTGCCGATGACGCACCTCGTAGTTATCCTTTCCATAGAAACGAGCGTCATCGGCAGCGAACGTAAGTAGTACTTGATTAAATTTGCAGCAGATATTGAGTTGGTTTAATATAGTTAGGAGGGGCTTGAGTCTGTTTCATGGAATGTTGAGCTGCTGTAGGTGGTGAAGTCCATTTGCAATGCTTGCAATTGCAGACATCATACTCTACTTGGGTGAAAAAATTTATGATTCAAAAAGAATAGCACCAAACTCATCTGAAACAAAATAAGCTTATTGCTTGACCAGGAACTTGGACCTTTTAATGGTATTAAATCTTTTTGACACAAGTAAGCCTTTATGTGTCAATCTAACTTATTTCTTGGGTTGACATGATTCGTGAAGGAATGAATTGCATCCTGACTTTGTAGGCAGGGGAATTGCGTCAGGCAGAGGAGATCACAGCTGCCCTCTTCCATACACTCCTATTCCACAGATCTTTGGGAAAGTTTCACTACAAGCAAGAAGGAAGCTATTCTGTTGGAACTGTTGGTTTCAAGGATGTTGATTGTGATTTCATCGATGTCACCTATGTGAGATGTGCTATCAGTGCACTTAGTTTTGTGATAGCTCATTGCTTCTACTGTTGTGCCAAAATTTAGAGAAAACATGTAATGTTTTCATTTATAGGTACAGTGTGATTCAGAAGCACTTGACCATGTCCTCAGGAGTCGTATAGTTGCCTTCATTGAATCCCTTCAAGCAGGAGAATGTGGGAGTGGAGAAATATCATTGGAATTCTTTCAGAAAAAACGCCAACGATGGCTCCTCCCCCCTGATTCAATTCCTTGGGAGGTCTGGATGCTCAAGTTTCAGATACTGCATTATGCAAATGAACAAGGTGAGACTTCAAATAGTATCAACACAAAGGAAGCAAATTGATTAGGAATTTACCTGCCATTGCAAGTCCTTGACTTTCAACGTAGGCAAGATAGGTAAAGGTAGATAAATTATGCAGACAGCAGTTATATAGAAGAGGTTGGCCTCTGCCCACATCCCTGCTAACTTTTTGACTCCAGATTTTGCAAAATGATGATTGGGAATGTCAGAAGTCCCAATGAAAGCCAAATCAAAATTTATGAATATTAACACCTACTCCATGTTTGAAGCTACAGGGAGATCATAAAACCAGGAAACCCAAACATTTATAGGCTATGCCCATAATATAAAAATAAACACTTCCAACTTTACACAAGTCAAGGTCCTTTGTAGCAGAGGTAAGATGTTCTAGGCAAATGAGCCTGTAAAAATGCATATAGATTGCATTCAAATGCTTTTCCAAGAGGCCCAAAGGATCTTTTATGGCTGGTTAGCTGTCCTAAAAGATCTAAGAAGTGCTTTCATCCCTCTTACCAGAGATAGAGGAAGAGAGAAGAATTTCTCACATCCTCCAGTTAGTAAACTCCTGTATAGGGTGAGCATACATTTTCTCATTAAAGAGTTGGTGTTTAGGCCCAGCCCAATAGAGGGCTTACATCAGGCCTCATCTTGTGCAAAGTACATGTTACCCAGGCTGACATCTGAAGAGGAGATAAACCTATATGAAGCCCAAAAAAAGTATAGCTATAGTAGGACATATAACAGCATTCAGTGATATGCTTCCTCAATAAAGCAAACATCATATGTCTTGGTTTTACCATTGTGGAAGAAGACTATACATTTTATGAAGGAATTGCAGTTTTCATGGGGCAGAGTGGAAAATTTCCTAAGGAGAGCAATTCAGGCCACCTGACTGCTAGGAAATCCAAACTATTACCACTCTCTATAGATGATGTCAGATTTTGAGAGAAGTCCCTTTTCAAGTGTATTCATGTTGTTTCAAGATAGCAGCCTGCTCACATTTCCCAAAATGGATATGCTGTTTTCATAATGTCAACATTCTTATATTTTTTTAAATTGCTGTTCCATAACTTGAATCCATGCAAGTACATGGAATTTGTTGAGTCAAAACTGAGACTTCTGGCAGGAAGTTTACTTTTGGGCTTGCAGAACGGCAGATGTCAAGGGAGGAACTTGGAGAGTTGGTTGGAGAGAAGGTGCGCCACGTAGCAGCATCTCTTAATCGCCAGGAGTACGTCCCAAAGATGCCCAACCACAGTGAACTGGACCTGATTTTTGACACAAGTTTCCCTGACATCCAACCTTATCTTTTTAAGGTATGTTTCCTGCCATTCACCAGTTTGATTGATTATGTTAGTTTTCTGTTTGCAGGTTTACCTGTCTGGAAGATACTTGCAGGATAGTGCTATTCAATATGTTCATCACTTGTACGATTATAAAGGGAAACCCTACTTTATGGAAGAAAGTTCTCTTACTCATGTGTTGTCAAAAGAAGTATCACTTATGCTAGTATCTTCTTATGAGAACATCTGCAAATGCAAACCCACCCTTAGAGATGGATTACCCATGCCATCAAGTACATATCCAATAAATAATGTGGTAATGAGAGGTAGCTCACATGGACTCAGTTATTGATTGATGTTCAGAGTTCTAGCCAGGCCTTTATAATTTGGTAGCTCACCCAGTTACAATTCTAGAACGTCTGTGCATGTTCACTGCCCTGTTTCTTCAACCAAATTAGCAAAACTCAAGTCATGGCAACAGATATACTGTGTAATTACCAAGAAAATTACAGTTTTTGAAAGGTGGCAGTGGTTCAAATGCAGTAAGTACATGGCATCCCTCTAACCTCTAAATTTACAGGTGCTAAGGTTGGGGCACTCTTCCCTTTTTGACATCCAATAATCATGAATCCTGAAATGAACCATTTTCCCTGCTGGTTAGTAAATCTCAAGAAATGGGTTGTACTAAACAATTTGTCTCAATTTAAATAATAACTTTTTTCTGAGTGATGCTTCATGTATTTTGGGAGATTTCAGACAATTTAAGAGATCCAGTTTCACATGATAAGGCTGAGTAGGAGAGTGGTGAAAGCATATGGGGGAAAGAAAGGGAAATAAAAATGTCTTTCATAAAATGCTGAAAGTGAATGCAGGATAAGTTTTCATAATATCCTGAGAAACATCCCTAATCACAAGGGAAAACATCTTGTACATTCACTGAAATCTGCTATTAAGTTCACTTGTCATGTTGATTTTTTTTGTTGCTAGCATCTGTTAAAATGATAGTGAATGCACTCCAAACAAACCCACCAGTGTACCCATGACCTACCTTCCTTTCCCTTTTTCTTTTGCCTACCCTTCAGTAGACATTTATAGGTTTTTACTCCCATTTTAAATGTTTACTTGCAAGCATGGAAATTTATTGTAACATACCATATTTAAGAATCAGCCCATAGCCATGAAATTTGAGAGGCTCTAAGTTGAACTTTTACCTTCTGTATGATCATAGTTGCTTCTAACATTTTTTTTTTCAAGATTCAAGATAGTGATATCAAGAGATAATTTCACCCATTTCGATATCATGTGTCGAGGTCAAGTGTTCCTTAATTTTAGGGTAGGCCTAACCCTCTTAAAGCTAAATATTTATGTATTTTTGTTTTGTTTTGTTTTTTGGTTTTTGACTATCCTAGTTGCTTACTGTTTAGTACCTAATGTCAACATTGCCCCCCTCCTATTTGCCTGTCCATGAAAGCATCCAGTTTCTTCTTAAAACCTCGAATTTAGGTTTGGAAAAGAGAGAGTGTAGTCTAGAAACAAATTGCCAGAATTTAACGATTTCAGTCCTGGCGGAAGTCAGAAGTTCCTACTTAAAAAAATATTTCTTGAAGGATTATATAGGAATGCACGACTTTAAAGCCTAGCGGGACATATAAATCATTTCTTTTTTGTACTTTTTTGTTTTGAACTTTAGCAGTCTTTGATCATGGATTTTCCTGTTATTATTGGACTTATATGTGTTAAAATTACATAGATATCTAGTTATCATCAAAGTCACATTATTCTTTTGTGAACCCAAATATTGTCAATCAAGGTGTAAACCCTGTGAGGATAAAACTTCTCAAATTTCAATCCCCCTGCGATGTGCGAGCCAAGAAACTGAAAAAGTATTCTCACCTCAGAGAGGCGCAATATTTAGGCACGATTTCACATGCAACATCCTCTACAAGAGTGTTGCAGTGGGATCGAGTTCAGGCAGACATGTGACAACTGTATTTTAAAAAAAGGGTGATATGCATTGCTTATAGCAGCTGCAACTGCATAATTGGTGTGGGAAGACTTTCCTGAAATAGGCATGATTTCAAACGCTCATGAAGTATCAGATAATCTAATATATATATTCACGATCGTGACCGACAGACTGACTGACGCTAATTCTAACCATGTTCCAGATAGGTTAGAAATCTGAAACTTGGTACACATGTACCTTTTGGGGTGAAGAGTTAAGAAAAAAATCCTACACCACTCTGCAAGTAAAGAATTCCTGTCTCGACCTGAGACAAAAGTTAAGTTATGACAAAACTTAAGTTGCGCAAACCGCAGGTTTGTGCAACTTAATTCGGTTATCTCTCGTTCTCTTGCTGCCATCACACTGGAAAAACCTACCACACTCAACATCATCTACTCCTTTATCTTGAAAGCCTAGATGAGATTGCCCCTCCTTAATCTTTGCTTGAGCGAGTGCAGTCCCAACACTTCTAAACGCTTCTCGTATGGTAGTCCCCTGACCTCCTTAATCATTCTTGTGGCTCTCCTCTGTACTCCCTCGAGTGCCAACAAATCGCCCATATTTGTAGGCCTCCAAAACTGGATGCAATATATGTAACAGTGCCTTATTCCCTTGTGCCCATCCCGTGCTGGATAAAAGTGCATTTTATTCATTTTCCAGATTAATCATCAAGAGGGAAAAGCTGCTGTGACTGGAGCTTCAAATGTTGGAAGTGCAATGAAGAAACTGTTTCGTGACACACTCACTTTGTGATAGGAAAGTTCTTTGCTTCACTTCCAAGTTCCCTATTTGTTGCTCTGAATATCTCAATATACTCTACCATCTGCTATTTTTGCATCCCAGAATATCATGCTGAGAAGATTTTATTCTCTAAGTTTTGGGTCTGCATTAATGCTCACATCATACCTTGTGCATGTAAGCATCAAGCATTTTTGCCAATGTGAAGTACAAAATTTCCTAGTGCATGTTTCTAAGCACCTTAATCGTGTACCTCTGCAGGATAATTGTGGTAACCAATTGTAATGAAAACAGTTTTTGTAAGGCATAAACAAGTACTGTACCCAAAGCAGATATGCAACATATTAGCCCAAGCAATGTGTTGAAGAGATGAAAACTCCAAAAAGTGCCAATAAATGCTTCATATTCTAAGCCTCAAAATACAGCTGCCAAATGTTGCCGGAAATAGCCGACAGAAACCTGAGTGATTTTATGACATGTCAAAGGTGGAGGGAAACATTTTTTTTTAAATAGGGAACAGACATCATGATTCTATGAGGACTAGACAGTGAAGGCATCACAGCAACGAGGGTCCTCATTATAAATCTTGAAGTAAGCCAAAAGCAAAGATTAGAAAATAGATGGTGACATTCAACATCAATGAGACATATCATGAGGTTATGTAAAAAATCTGGAAGTCCAATGACGATAGCGAGATGAGAAACAACATTGTACCATGTTGAATGTACCAAGCCAACAGAAGGAAGTCCAAACATCAAGGAGGAAGAGGCAGTCCAAACAACTAAGAACAGATGAAAAGAGACACTCTTAGCAATTAAGAACAGTTATCAAAGATCAATCAAGTATTCAAATGAAAGAAAGCCAGGCTTTCTTCTTAGTGGTTCAGGTAGAAAATACACCAGAAAAGTCTCTTTTTTTGACAATAAAATGACTGAAGAATATCATCTTCATTAATACAAAATTGAGAATATTTTTTTATCTGAAGCATATGATACATACAATTGCAATTCAACAAAGTGGGAAAGAGGATCTATCAGAGATGAAACAGTATTCAAAACTCCTATTTGATACTTCCCTGGATAGCCAATAGCAGTAGGTACCATCAGTATTTGAAGACTGTCTTTTTCTTTTTCAACTAATGTGAAACTATGCTTATAGCAGCAAAAGCTGAAGATCTGCTGAAGCTGAATTGGATAAAGTGAATTATTTTATCGATAAGATCTACTTGCTAGCAGGATTTGGAATACTGAAGAGAGTTTCATAAAGTTGCATCTTTAATTCAAAGGTATTTGAATCTTAGGAAGTAGAATGATTCAGATGAAACTCAATTTAGGTTTCAGATAGCATCATCAAGCCATGACAATCATTAACTCATTTAAATCAGGTTGACTTATATATAGTGATATTTCATTTCAGATCAATTGATGCTGACCAAATTAGTTGTATTTGTCATGTTGGCTTTTTTTTGCTCTAAATTCTCTCAAATGAAGTAGAAGTGGAGTTTGGAAATCCACATGCATACTTCAAAATTGGGATATCCTGGACCTTGAAATTATTGAATGTAGATGTTTCATTCTTTAACCCTTTCATATCCAAATCAAATTCAGCTTGGGAGAGCTGAAATGAATAAAGAGGAGAATACAGCAAAAAAAAAATTGACTGCATAAATGTAAAAATGTGATTTGGGTAAGGGTTATAATCAACCAAAGACATTCCATTGAAATCATAAATAGCATAAAACCAAGCATCCTTGGACTTCAATAGCTTAAAATATTCCCAAGATCATAAATAAACAAATATATCTTCAGCATCTGAAGTAAGATATCTAAGATAGATTTGTTTTACCAGCAGTCCTGCATATGTTATCCAAGTTATTACCTGATTTCTTTTTTGGATAAGAATAGGAGAAGAAACAAGAGACTCTCAGAAGAACCAAAGTTTATCCATACCAAAATGAAATTTTAGAATAATTGGTAGAGAGCTAAGTTATAGCTGACATGAAAATAATAATAAACTAGGGAAAAATAGAATGGGATGCACAGTAAAGTTTTATTTTTTTTCTGCATCAAATCAAGACAGTCTTGCTGTCAAGATTAAATTTATCATGTTCTTCATCTTCAATGCCAATCACAAACACTGGATAATGACAGATTCATAAGAACAGGAATTGGTAGGAAAGCATTTTAAGCTCTCAATAAATCTGAAAAAGTTTAATTTCAATAAGGAAATTGAATTTCTTTAAATCATGATTTCCTCAAACCCTAATGACAAATAAGCCACATGGTCATCATATTTCAGATAAAAAATATATGCCTTTTATATGCTGGCCAAAATATCTTCAGTCATTGCTAAAATAAAAGTCATGGTAAAAAAAAATTGAATATAACCTTTCCCTGAATGAATTTTCAGTCAGAGCAAACCAGCGAGAACAATTTTTTTCCTGGGTGATGATGTGAAGATATCCAGGTATTTCTTTAGGAGGCAATTCATCTTGAGTTCTAGATCACTATTTAGGTTAGGCAGTGAATCCTGCAAGCAAGAATACTGGAGCCTGGAGTTTCCGTAATCAATGGTATTCACAAGAGTGTGTTCTCCTTATCAGAGTTCTTCCTCTACTACTCCTGCCTTCAAAAGACCTGCCAAGATCACAGATAATTGTGCAACAAGATGCTGGAACTCCTGAAGTACAGGATATGGATTAAAAAAAAAGACCCCTGACTTTTGAGCTCACATACCCTGCTCTTATGAAAGATCTTTAACAGAATCTCAACAGAATAGTGAAATTTCATCCAAATTTTTTCTGCTTAATGAAGGTTATAAGTGGTTACTGAAAGAAACTGATACTTGAAATGGGTATGAGCCTGTGCTGTCAAGAGGAGAAAATGCCTCTGACTGTGGTAGCATATCATTGAATGTCTAAAATTTTCAATACTTGCTTCCTCTTGAACCATTAGAATCGCAATATATTCCTTCCTAATGGGATACAATTCTGCTTGGGAGTAACAGGATCAATAATCACTCATGGTCTTACTTTGGCAGAACAATTTGGATAAACTTTCTCATGTTTACTAGGAACATATCAGCCAATACACAAGACATGTGAAGTGAAATATCTCCTGTAAGAGGGGAGATTTTTCGACTCAAAGTCAGAGGTGCATTTTCAAGTCCTTTCCTGCAGTCATCTTCCACTTTTTTTTGCATTGGTGCAACACTGGTGCAGATTTTTTATACCCTCATATCCCACTTGTAGGGGAATAGTGGTGCAGGTCCAATATAGCATGCATAGAATTCAAGGGGAGCATTCAGTGTCTATGGAGGTGGTGTGGGGTCAGCAGTGTCATAGCTGCCTTCTCCCATCCCAATATCAAATTAGATGCAAACCTCTCTCCCATTGAAGTTCCATTTACAGATCGTGGATAATGAGTAAGTCAAATGAAGATGAAATGTAGGCAACAGCTCATGTCATGTCCAGCTGCTATGACAAGGCTGCTGCTAAAATTCTAAAATAAAAAAAATTAGTGTCAAGTTTGCACCCATGCATTCCACTGCTGTGGCACATAGATGCACTCTCTCTACAACATAACACTCCTGTACTAGCAATTATGCTACACCAGTGCAACCAGTGGAATATACCAACAGAAAACATGACAACCTTGAACAGAAATTCAAGGAACAATTCAATGCATATACTTCAAAGTATTATGCAGTTTCCTTAAAACTAGATGTCAATAAATATCATGCCTATTCATCACAAATTAAAACTAAACTGAGAAAAAAGAATAAGAAGCACTGAGGAAAATTTTCTGTACAGAAACTCCTTGTTGTCATTGTGGTACCTATTCCAATCTGAGTAACCACTTGATGACAGACGATCATTAAAGGCATGTCTCATACTGTATGATGGCTTCTCTCTCTTCTTTGGGTCCATCATTCCTTGTCTCTTCTTGAAATTGAATCTCATCTGACTTGCACCACACAAGAATATCGACAAAAAATGCCAAAAGCATCAATAGTGCAGTTGTACCTGAGGAGGGGAGAAAATCCATATGGTTTATGTTCAATGATTTGTTGACCAGGAAAATAACAATATTAGAAAAAATATGGGTGAGTAATACAATGGCAATATAATGATATCCCATGCATGATGATGCGCCAAATAAAATCAAATCTTAAAGAATGGCTTTTAAAAAAAGTATGAAATTTCAGTTACAAAAAATCAGCATTGCACTTGTTGACCCCATACAGCGGAAGGCACATTCAATCATCCTTGTGACATCTGCTGAAATTGGAGTTTCCCTTCCCCTTTCGTGAATGTCAGGATATTGAGTGGATGTTGGGTCAAATTGGTGAGTGCAATGCAGGATTTTTCATAACCAAAATTCAATTATTTTTCCCATTTATTCTTTGAGATACTTCAAGACTGAAAAAAGCATTTTGTAGCTAAGTCTTTCTGCTTTCCATTACATGTAACTGGAAAAAATATCCTTAAAAAGCACCACACCTAAAATGCACATTGAAAAGAGAGCCCTTTTTTTGGGTGACACTGTACATACGCTGAAGGATATAAGTGGGATGGGAGGGAGAAGTGACAGAGCTAAAAATCATCCACTGTTCAAGATTATATCATCATTATAGATTATATCATAAATATCATAAGGAAGGCCAACGGAGTCCACTTTTTCATAAATATTATGAATTTGTGTGCCCTTCAAGATCGCATTGAGATAGTGCAGGTTTTTTTAAATTTACATCACTGTCCCCTCTCATTTTTCAAGAAACAGACCTTGCCCTAATGATGCATAACTGGAAAATCTCCATGTTTTTCCCTCTTTATCTTTCAACCTAAGCCTCCTTTCAATACTTCAATTTTCTCCACTCAAAAGAGTCCCTTTTGTTCTAAAACTTTAGATCTTAATTTCTCTTTAATCCAAAATTTTTCTCCATGGCAGGGGTCTCAACAGTTAACTGTGTGACCAGCAAACCAACCAATTATTAAAAGCTAGTAAATAAAAGTCCATTTCAATTAACCACTATAATATATCTCACTCCCATCTCCAAAAAGGAAAATGGAGGCATCTCCCAGGCATGTGATGCAGAAGTTCCTCTGACCACAATAGGAGAGAAGGAAGACAAATACGGAAGTATGTATTCCTTTGTTATACCATCTTATTTCTGACATTGATGTGACTTATCACTCCTCTACTGCCACCCAACATTCTACCGACTACTTATCATCCTTTCTATCACATATTGTATGATTGGCCCATTGAAGGCCTAGTTTTGTCAGTGCATTTGATTCCTTCACTGCTATTTTCCATATTTTCATCTCCAGATTTGTTACATACATTTTTTTCCTAATGAATCAACTCTTGCACACATTCAATATGGTAAAATCATGCAACAGTTCTGTCTGGTAATGATACTGTAATAATCTTAATGGAATTAATGTTACTTAACAATAATATTTCATTTGAATCTGAGTGAGAACATAACATAAATAAAATGGTAAGCCATTTGTTACACAGCCCTGATAAAGAGGTAAAAGAATGACACACCATGGAAGAAATAGCGGAAGGTGGAAGGGTCATAGAGCCAACAAGCTCCTCGCTGACCACACCGAGTCCCCCAGATGATGCAAGCAGAGTCAATGACAAGTCCATAAATGATGGGGCAAGGAACATTTCCAAAGAGTCCAATTGCAAACTGGATCAAACCCAGAGCCATCGCTTTGTCTTTGGGGTCCACACATCGAAGGGTGAGCAGCATGGAGCCAACATCAGAGGTTGAATGGACAAATGCAAATATCGAGAAGAGGATGATGTACCACTTGAGGGAGGTACATTCATGAGAAGTGCAAAATCCCTCCTTAGCCTTCTCTTCCAACTCCATGCAACTGCAGTTACCAAACTGAAAAATGCACCATTTTGCACTTTTAGCTATGAGCCTTTTTAGCTTTCTGTCTCTGCAATTACTTAAGAGACAGAATTTCTGCCACTTCCTTCAGTCTTCCATCTCCTCCTCCAAGTAATGGAGGAGAAAATAGAAGAATTATACAATGATCATGACAGAGGGAAGTGACTCACATGATGGCGAGAAGAGGCATTGTACATATATGATGTGCAGCCAGCATGACAAGGGGAGAAGTAAGTCTGATTATCACTCCCACACAGAGGTGAGAATGGCACATTCTCACAGTCGCACTCTCCATTGCATGATGTCATATTTATCTGCCTTTGAATGAGAATCCAAGTACCAATCACCAACAGTTTCATCTGTGTGCTACATTTTCCATTAAACAGTTCTGAAACCCCCCCTCCTCCCTTTCCCTTCTCATTTTTAATGTCTGCCTATATTGCATGGTCCCTTTAAGAAAGAAAGACATCTTTGATCTCTCTGTAAGCAACAGACTTGATGGCTCACTCCACCAGGGTTTATACCTACTCAAACACCCAAATAGTTGACAACAGCTGCTAGAGACACAACATCTAATGCAGGGGTGCACAACATATGGCCACGAAGTCCTTGCTCGCAGCCTGCCATGACTGGTGGCATTGTAAGTGCTACTATGGCTCCTGCCCTGTTGGCTACAGCTATGGTCAGCCAGACTGTGGCCAACGGTATGTGAGTAAAAGTCGCAAGTGGCCCTCACAGTCTTTTGAGTTGTACACCCTGGTCTAATGCAATGGTTAAGGTGAGTTTTCCATCTTTGTTTTCCTCAGAAAGTAAAAAAAAATTCTTAATTTCCTCAGACAGTAAAATACAATCTTAATTGCTTTATGACCTCAGTATTGTGCAGCTTTTTCAAGTAGATGCAGGTCACCCCATTTTCATGATAAAGCAGAGGTGCACACAGTAAAGCCAATGGGGCACAGGTAGCACAAATGTGAAAATGTTGAGTTCAGCTTTTTTCTTTGCAATCAAAGACTTTTCTTTACTTGATTACAAATGAGGAAGTCCTGTAACTTCTGCAGGTAAAAGTTTTTGCGTGCAATCAGTAGTGATCCACTATATCCCAAGTCTGTACACCCCTGGAGTAAAGGGAAGGAAGGTAGAAATATGAGTTACCTGGTGAGAGGAGAGAGGCCAACCATGGTCTTCATGGGGCAGCCAATGAACATGAGGACCCCCATCCCAAGGGAATAGATTAAAGCTGTCCATGCAATCCAGCCAGCAACAAACCGGGGACTTGGTTTTGTCTTGCGGATGTACCATCCACTCAAAAATATCCCTACTCCCATCACAAGAATCCCTCCAAAGGCTGCAAAACACAAAACATTCCTCTTATCTCCTTCCTGACAGAATAAATAAATAATAAATAAAATTAAAATAAAGAAACAGAATAGAGATTGGCAGGAATTGGCAATTGTGTGAAAACGTCAATAACCTAGGATTTCCTTGTGCAACTTGGCTCACACTTTGTGGTTAATGTGTTTAAGTTTGGGAAAGAAATTGCATCTTTTAAGTGTCTTCTGTGACTGAAGGAAGAATCAAAGGTATGCAACTACAAGCAATTTTCATATTATGTCCACTTTACATGATCACCTCCAAGCATATGCACTTAGACCTGCACCCCACCCACTTCTATTGTCCTTCAGCAAGTCAATCACCGGGAGCCAATACCCAGAGCAAAATGGGCCAAGTTGGTTCAATGCTTGGTATGAAGTGAAAATTTAATTGCAGGGAATAATCACAAATCATCTGGAGAAATGATTGACTAATGAGCCAAGATTTGTGGCTACCATTTGCCATGGATTGCCAAAACTTGGGAGTCTAAAGTTTTACACTGTACTCATCCATACAGCAGCCATCAAACAGCTAACAATTGTGATCTTGATTTAACCTTTATCATATGGATTTACACCTCCTGTGTAAGTGCTGACAGCTGGATTTTCCTATGCAACTTGTAAACACTCACCAGCCAAGTAGTGCAACTGTCCTAAAAATAAACTGTTGAAAGTGAAGCCATTATTGACATAGTACCAGAACATTTTTCCAAAAAGTTACTGTATAGCAATAGTACCTTTAGTCCATAGAAAAATACATTCTGCAGGACTGCATGTGTCCCTTTTGTCTGAGAGACATCAACATCAACCACATGGGTGAGCCCTTATTCCATTATTTTTCTGTTTCCTGTAGAGAAGATTCCCCTACTATGCAAGCACAATGCCAACTAAAGTATGCTGTTCAAACCCACTGGGTTGAAGTGACCCTTGTATCAAGAAGGTAAAATAAAATTTTTCAATTACTGCATACTGATGTTGGTAAATATCTGAGAACTTTGGGATGATTTTTCTAGAATGAACTTTGATGGCAAAATATCCTCATCATGAAAATCGTTGATCGCATGAACTCATGAGATCTGATCATACTTCTTAACACATTGACTGCAAAGCCCTTCTAAGGCTGGTGCTCCCACCAGAACAGAGGGATTGTCCCTGCATCTAGTGGACTTTGAACTTGGGAGTTTTAATATGTCATGATACTGTCTAAGAAAAAATGCTTGTGACCAAGAAATTATGTCAGCCACAATGGATTGACATTGTCTGACTGCATAATATTTCAGTTGTAGTCATGTAAACCACCAATAGGTGATGTGGCTATGAACTCAATCATTTTGTCTATTTCTATTATCAGTTGAATAAAAATCTCCAGTCATATTCTTCACCAAGAGGACATGACATATTCATTGCTTATTCCTTCATGAAAGTGGTGTCTTCAGAAATTGATGACTCTAATAACAGGACAACATTTGCACCACCTCTTGATCTTAGTGATAATAGAAGGATTGACAGAGGTTGTGATGTGACAAGTAGATGAAAACAGTCAACAAGTTGATGAAGCCAAATTGTTAATTGAGAAGAAAGTGATCATGGTGGGACTGGAGATTTGGGAACAAGCACCATGTGATCTATATTTCAAGGTTGCCAGAAAGTTTTCTCTTTCACAGACACCTATGACCCCAATAGCAAAAAACATTGAATCAACAGTGATTGAATGGTGACTCAACATCCAGATGTTGATTCAATGCTATGTGCTACTGGGAGGGGGGATTGATTGTTGATCATGATCACAGGAAGTTTTCAAGCCTGCTAACTTGAATGGGTCATGTGAAAATGCTCTCAATTGCTCAATTGATCATCAACCAGATTTATATTACTAGTTATGTCTTGGAACCAGTTAGAACTACTCCTTTGTATGGTGCATTTCCATGACAATAGAAATATTGAAAAGGGTGATTGCATTGCCAAGATTCAACTTCTACTTGATGCTCTGGGGGATAATTACCAAGAGACAATGAAACCTGGTCAGAAGATCATCATTACTGATCAACTTGTGAGCAGAAAAAAAGGTTCAGGAAACAAGTCCCAGAGATCAATGCAGAGATTCTCTCTCTTGTTGCCAATGAGATTGTGTTTAAGTGACTGGCATGTATTGAAAATGATGATACCTATATTCAAGTATATTACTATAAGATTTGAGGATAAAGACTCAAAGGTTTGGTATTGAAAAAATTCCAAAGTTCTCAGAGTTAATGTAACTTTTTGTTACTTAAATCAATCAGTTACTTCTAAATCACCCTGAAATTATAATCATTAAGAAGCTCCTTTGACATAAGCTTACTAACATTGATCTGTGAGAGGAACTGATAATGAGTTTATGCCAATATTGGTTCCAAACTGGTTTGAGCATAGCAAAGATGCATAAAACTCACCAAGGATGAGACTGGCATTATGTGAAGTCACATGGAACTGAGATTCCAGATACTTTGGCAGGAATGTGTAGAGGCCTGATATAGGAAGAAGGTGTAGGACATTGCTACCTGTCCGGAGAAGCAGCACACTGTTGCCCAAGAGTCGATGAACTGCTTTTGGGAACTCTGTGAAAAAAGAAATGCGCTTAAAATAAAATAAACATTGGAGATATGAATGAATATAGAGAACAGAAAAAAAGGCCTTGACTTTTAAAAAATATATCTCTGCTCTTACAGGAGCTATTTTCATAAAACCAGCAACTTAAACTGATATATTCTCAACAGACTTTCAACATTTCATGCCAATTTGTTGCATCAATGCAAGACAATGAGCAGCTATTCCAAAAAAGTCAAATATTGAAAATGGGCTTGAGTGGGTCTTTGAAGTTGGATGGGAAACACCTTAGCAGTACAAGTGCACATACAAGGGTAGTTTGACAATGAGTGAGAATCTCAAGTATGGGTTAAAGTGCGGCAAGGTGACTCCTATGACATCCTATTCTTACTGAGATTCTCACTAATTGTCAAACTACCCTAGTAAGGCATTCTAATTTGACTTGATTTCTTCCTAGATCTTTTAACAGGTTTGCATGAACTATTGTGCTTATTCACAAAAAATTAAATAAGCAATGTCAAGTCTTTGCCCTTTTAAAATCATCCTAGTGTTATTGACACTATACCAGGGTTCTGGCCAGGTCTCCATGACTGGGCTGCCTTCCCAGCTCCCAGTAATTCTAGACTTTCCAAAGCTGCTCAATTTAATGATTTATCACTTGGTTTGAAAATATAGCATGATTAAAAACAAATACCAATCCTGGATAATGCTATTTTTCCTCCTTGACACATCAACTGATATACAGAATAATTACTGATATTAATGCATGGTTATTCAAAGGTAGCAGTGGTTTATGCAAATCAGGTCAGGCAATTGTGTGTCAGCTTGCAAATTAACCAGCAGCAACAGAGAGAATGAGGCACTACAACCACGCATCTGCTTCTTCAGAAAGAGAGGGAGGAGAAATGAAAATCCAGGAAAGGGGCTATAAGATGTGGGACAGAGCAAGAAGATTTCCTATCCCTTGTGTGCAAGGGCCAGAAACCCTGGACATCACTCTGTTTCCTTCCCCTCAACAGCAAAAAAAAAAAAGAATTCCAATTGTAGGCAGAGAGTGTTACTGTAGATCTGGAGTGAGGTGTAAGGGTGCAAGTTTTTTGTTTCAAGGATGCAGATCAAGGCCTCCCCCCCCCCTCCCCCCCATCTACTCCCTTCATTCTTTCTCATTGATCTTTTGGAAAGAGGTGGGAAGGGACTATAATCTTGGAATAGAAGAAGGCAGAGACTCTTATTGGGAGCATTCTCTCCTTCACACTCAGCCAATACACCATGTTTCCAGATAAAATCATTAGTATAGGCACTTAAATGCATAGTGGCAACTTGAGGAAGCAGTTGTTTATTTAATTTGAATTCTTTCTATAATAAAAAAAAACTACTGTTACATACAGGACATCTTCCAGGTAATTTGAAAATTTTCAAAGCAAAGACACTAACAGTTTTTCACCTTCCAGACATTTCCTACCGAGTTCAGTATAATCAATATGAAGCATGAATTCATGCTACTCCTCAGTAGTGAAACATTCAAATTCATCAACCAGGAAAAAGAGAATCAACAGTTCTAGATATTATAGTGCTTCCATAGAAAATGCCTGAGCATTTTTTTCTTTCAAATTTCATTCAAGCTGTTCTAATTACAGAATTATGGAATTCTCACCACGAAGAGTAGGCTTAACAGCTGCAAGGCTGGAGGTACCAGCAGTTGTTTTAGAGAGTTTGAGCTGCCGTGGAAAGGCGAACATGCCCACAGATGCCATGGCCAACAATGTTGCTATCACAAATGGTCCTAACCACCAGGCACCTATCCATCGATAGTCTGTAGGGTCCACTGGTCCATCCATAAAGGGATAGACATACATTTTCACACACAGAGATCCAAGCAGAAAGCCAAACACCGGGCCAAGGATTCGAATCCCAATCGTAATACCTAGAAAAACATAAGAGATAATCATATATCATACCAACTCAAGATGTCATCTGGAGGGTGAAAAACATAACTCACCAAAGTATAATGGAGATTCCCGACTAGCAACATTATCATCAATGTACGGGATTCCAAGAGTGTAGACAGCAGTGGTACCAATACCTATCCCCATGAGACTGAGAAAGAAGATGAAGATCACATAGGGACGGAAACCAGTTTGAGGTCCTCCATCTTCCCCCTTGCATTCACTTGGAAGTTGTAGTAGGGAGGAATTCAGACTACACAAATGTGGATGAGTTGTCTCTTCCACGGGATAACTTTCCTCCAAAGTGGCAACAAGATGTGAGCCGAAGAGAAAGTGGGGTAGAGAACAGAGAAGAGAAGAAAAGGCAAACAGGAGTACGCCCCAGCCGATCCATCGTGGCCGATGACCTTGCCCTCCATAATAAGTCAAAAGGAGGCTTCCTCCAATAAGTCCAATTTCGGTTGCACTCATGATGATTCCTGTGGTCTGAGATGGGATCTGGAAGAGTTTCTCTATGGTTGTGAGGATACTGACAAAGTATGTCATGTGCATCCCTTGTAGTACCACAGCCAAGCAAAACACTGACAGGAAGGCTTCCTTGCAAGCAAGGAACTGGAGGGAGCCAAACGTGCAGCATGGTCCTAGGCCACATTTCTCATCCTCCATTACAGACTATCATGTCTGAAAATCAATGATTAACAGAATGGATGGTCAAAAGTTGTTGAAAACTGAGGTGCTAGAAATGAAAAATGTAAAAACTTTCTGGAAGTTCCTACCAAGTTCAAAAGGAATAATCTAGGTTTGAACACTTTGAACAAATGGTACATATGTTCATTTCATTCCCAAAAGACTTTAAAAGTAGGGGGAACTCAAAATGTTAACTTCCTTAGCATGTTTGAAAATGACAACATAGACATGCCAAGAAAAACCACGCAGGCCTGGGGAAAATATAAATCCTGATGTGACACTTCAAGATGATCATCTTCCAATCAATACATCCCAAAATTTAAATTGTTCTTGTAGCATAGCTTAAGGAAAGAAACTCTTTATTCCATTCATTTTGTGTCACCTTGCAAATTAACCAGCAGCAACAGAGAGAATGAGGCACTACAACCACGCATCTGCTTCTTCAGAAAGAGAGGGAGGAGAAATGAAAATCCAGGAAAGGGGCTATAAGATGTGGGACAGAGCAAGAANGGGGGGGTGGGGGGGGGGGGGGGGGGGGGGGATCCGACCTACAGGGAGCAAGTTTGACACTCCTATTTTAGCAGGGCAGACTTACCTCTCATGAATATAGATATTTTTATGGGAACGTGCCCACTAATCGTCTAGTTATAGCTTCATCGCTCCCCTCACACCTTTTTTTTGTCCAAGAGGGCATCCGTGATATTTTTTAAAGCTAGTCACAGGAGAGTCACCCATTATATTGTCACCTGATCCGTTCCCCGCACTTACTATTTACGTATTTTCAAAGTAAAGCTGTGATGCATCGTCAGCCTAGCTCAAAATAGACCCGAGAGCGTGTCAGGGGGCCGCGAACCAATGAATGGAATAGAGCTCGCGTGCAACATGAGTCAGCGGCCATCTTGAACAGAGTTGCAATGCGCTGCAGTGCAGTGAGACATTTCTCACCTCCCTCCCTTCGCCCTGAAGGGTACTGGTGTACGGGGTGGCTAAAAAAAAAAAACCAAAAAAACAACAAAAAAAAAACAAGCTATTGACTTCATCATTCTGCAAATCAGGCTGCAATGCCTTGATTTGAGTATTCTTTAAGGTACACACGAAGCAACTCTTTTGCAGCAGATATAAAATTATATGTTATGGCATCCCAATTTTTTTGCTTCTGGATGAAAATGGTCGTCTCCATCCAGAATATTGCTGCAATTGTCCAGTGCCTAAAAGCTTACTCCAATCAAGGCACTGCAGTCTGATTTGCAGCATGTTGAAATCAATAGCTTGGTTTTATTTTTAGCCACCCTGTATATATAGCAAGCTGTGCTTGGGACACAGGGTGGCCATAAAGTCTGGAAACATAGGATATATTAGGATAATGTTTTGGAATGGAAATGCCTATTTACCTAATCAGGTTCAACACTTCAAACGTCGCCTTCAAATCTGTAATGGTTCAACAGGAGAACATTTTGAACATTTATTTTAGTTTATTTGCACATCATCTTAATATATCATTAATGCGATCATATGTTTCCAGACTTTATGGCCACCCTGTAGAAAGCTGACATAGCACCACTGAGCTAAGTGCATAGGACCCAACTGCCTCAACTATCGTTCTAAATGTAAGTTATAGATGGAGCTAAAGGCGTATGCCTTTCGTTCCCAGTTCTTCATGACCTGATTTTCCTTGTTGTTGGATCCCACTTGGACTTAGACACTTCACACATCCACATTGTGAGGATTGGTCCCAAAGAATCGAAAGATCCTCATATCCTAAGTCTTACAGAACTTCTGTTGTGATGGCAACCAAAAGAGAAAAAAACATGCACGACGTGTTCGGCTCGAAAGTCCCACTTTCGATCAAAATCGAAAATCAGGACTGATAATTGATATTCTGGGGTGACACATGATAAGTTGACAACCAGGGTCAGGGGATCCGATGTCTCTGCATGCGTTGTATCTCGTCGTGCTACATCCAGGCCTTTCGGTCGACTTGTCGCCGAATAATCGTATCTCCGACACATCAGGGAAGACCAGAAGCGGAACCCATGGGCCACATGCAATGGACTTTTGACCACTGCGTAAAAAGACTTGAATTGGAGGGGGGGTTGGTGGTTCGCCCGCAGCAATCACAATCAGAAAAGGAATTCTAAGGGTTAAGGACCGGAGTGTGGTTGCTGTGCGGAAACTGCTGGCTGTTGATATGTTTCCTTCAATATCAGGTGGGACACTCATCCCCTCTCTATACGCCTTCGGAGGGGATTAGAAACCTCCAAACCCCCACCCCATTTGTTTCACCACTAGATTTGCCACTTTGAACGTCCTGACACTAGGGGGTAAGAATCGGAACTCCCGGCAGGGACCAGCAAGCGACAACTAGATACATATCGGCCCGGCATCGACCGAGAGGAAGGATATCGGTTCCATCGCCCTAGATCACGAGTGGGCTCTCTACCTGAACGGAATCGATACAGCCACGTTAGTCCGATGATACTCCTTAGATCCCTGACAGCGTGATGGAATGGAAACCGATCAGCTTCGGTCTAGAGCGAGCCCTGGTCTTCGCTCAGGGGCGTAACAGCAAGTCGGACTACCGTGCGTTTCTTGGAGAGGTGGATCCTGTCCTAAAGGGGATCCAGAACTGCTATTTCGCTTTGCCGATGGAGGATTTCGATGCGCGAATCGGGAAAGACGATAAAGTCAACAAAAGATCGAATCGAGGCCGCAAGCATATAGAAGTTTCAATTCCGTCATGTTAGATATGTCGAGTCGATGCTGCCGGGTTAAATCAACATTGGCTCAAATTCGATATGAGACACGATTCAATACTCAAATGCTATGACATTTTCATGACGAATTTTCATGTTGTGCTCCAGTTGAATACTCAACGCCCTGTAAATGCCACATCGATACGATGTCCATAAATCGATCCATTTCTAAATTGAACCATAAATGAGATCGATCCCGGTGTTGCTACTGTCGGAATTTTCCGCCAGTGGAGTTCCCCAGTTCAATCCTCATTCCGTCCTCAAATTTCTCCTGTCTCGTTGAGCTTTAAAAACTGTTTCTTCATCTAGGGTATATAGAGGTATATTTCAATGTCTTCCCTCGTGCTATCTACGGAGAAAGGATCAAATGAGAAGTACCGAGGGCATATTCCACTTGCACGAAAGAGAAATTTGTAAATTTTTAACACCACCTTGCTTCGGTTGCGGGAACTTTGTTTCATGGAATAGCTCCCAGATGGCTTGCCCCCTTCCCCCTTCAGTCGACAGAAACAACGACAGGACTGAACATGAAATTGAATTCGACCATAGGCCCTTCCTTTTCGGAGGTAGCAAGTCAAACCGATAGTTACTTACATTGTTACAAGTTACCTCGTTTCCATCTTTTTTTTTTCGTTCTTCAAGACGCGCAACTCCTCCCGGAGGGACGAGAAATACAGGGTGTCCCAACGAATCCTAACGATTTCATTTTTGAATAACTTATTAAATTCTGCACTGATTCTGATCGCGTTTGCATCTTTTTGTAGCGTTTCAAGAGAATTTTTTGACACCTATTTGGGTGCAAAGGGTCGAGAATAAATGAAGTTACGGCAATCCTCGCAGATATCACTCTTCGCGCCACTGTACTCATTTTCCAGCCGCCTAATTGCGTGTGCCGTCTCTCTGAGTTAATGGGTATGGAATGCATTTTGAAAAGTCAACAACGGATATTCCGGGAGGAATTTCGCGATGGGAGATACCGAAGTCGATCGGCAATGATCGATCGGGAACGTTTTTTAATAGCGAATTTTCACGTGCATGGTGGCGCGAATTGACACGATTTGGCACGCCAAAACTTCATTCTTCGAGAGTCACATCATGGGCCTCATCTGAATCCGTTGAATGAGTTCTGGCCTCGGTGTACAAGGCCCATTCAAGGCTTTGCCGATCTTGGAAAGGTGCGCTACTAATTGTTTTTTTTTTAACCGTGATATTATCATTCCGATAAATAGTATTTGTTGCGGAGTGTCCCCTACTTTTCGATGAAAAAGAGTACCTCACGGAAACCGTCGCAACTCATTTCTTATTTATCCGTTTAAGTTCAACGAGATGTCAGTTAAATTCTCTCAAAACGATCTACAAAGGATATGTGCGCGATCGGTATCGGTGCAGAATTAAAAAAGTTATTGAGAAATGAAATCGTTACGATTCGTTGGGACACCCTGAACATGTTCACCTGACGCGTTCCATCCATCCACTACACGACCGATGCAGTGGGATTCGAAGTTCGCTTGAGGCGCACTTAAGCCGGATCTCCCTCGTTCTATCGTTGGGAGAACCCAAGACGCATGGATGCCCCTCGAGTGTGCATGCTTGAATGGGATCTCATGCCCTCCGAGTCTGCATGGGACCTCATGCTTCCTTTTATCATTTTAATAGCTCGCCTCTGAACCCTCTCCGGGTCATTTAATCCGCTTTAATTTGCAGGTCTCCAAAATTGAATGCAATGCTCAAAACGGGGTCTTATCAACGCCGAGCACAATGGAAGAGCAACGAGCTAGCTTTTATTGACAATGGGAATCCCGGATTGTGCCTCGAACCCCGTTCGCTTGCGCTTCAAACGACTTAAGCTCCTAATCTCAGATGATCCATAAATCTCTCTCCCCTTTCGCGCCCTCCATTTTCGTTATTCTCGTCAAACGCATTTAGGAGGCTCATCATTATGAACAGAGAGGAGAATATTACATTTACACTTATGGACTCTTCTTTTTTATTACTCCGTACAGCCATTATTTACTCGACCCGCTCAAAAACTGTGACTCTCTTGAATCTTGCCCTTTCCTCCTTCGCGACAGAGCAGCTTCTATTTGTGCCGTCAGAAAATTTACTATATTTTACCCCCACCTACCCCCCCCCCCCCCCCCCCCCCGGCCTAGTTCGATGTTAAGGAGAAACGGAATCGGCAGACTCGTCTCGATGGACTCCACTCGCGACGCCAACTTCTCGAGACAATACAATTCGCGGAATCCGGACCGGAACGGGGACGCGACCGCGTACGGATGCGGGCGGGGCTCAAAGTCCCTGTATAAGATTGAGAAATTTCCGGTCTGCTCGGAGGAGAGAGATGGCGATGTGACAGCTACCTCGGCTTCGATTTGCTCGTATGATTCAAGGTTTTATCTGGGCTTCTGATGAGGAAACGGAATAAGTGAAAATGCCCTGAGAATCTCTGATCACATCGAAATGGCAGGAGAGAATGCATACGAAAATCCAACGTGTCGATTGCAACGATCAGTTGCATATTGTGATTGTTGAAAAAATTTTCTTGCCTCGTGACAAAAAATTATCGAGGGCGGCGCTTTGCGACTTCTACACGAAGGTTCTCGAAGTTCTCATAAAATTCCTCCAAGGGGCCCGAGCACATTTAAGGACCTTCGGGGGAACATCGGATTTCGCTGCACGAGCTTGAAGAAGGCTGCCATTGTTTCCTTGCTTACGCCAGCCCTGAGCAGGGTCGCCCAGAAGTTTCCACAGGCCCAGGGCGAACCTAAACCGGAATCCCCTTGGGACCCTTGATGCGCGAGGCCCGAGGCAGCTTGTCTCCGATACCCCCCCCTCTCCTCCGGGCGGCCCTGGCCTTGAGTCTCTTCTCTCTTTGGAGCGCGAAGATGATTCAAGCCGTCCAAAGACGTTCGGCCTCGTTGCACCAATCCGTTATAAAATTGGGACTTCGTGGGTTCTTCGTTTTTGTTAACGCCGTTGTCGTTCGAAAGCAAGAGTAAATAATTCTAAAAAGTTATTTTTTTTTTAAAGGAATCTTTGACCCTATAGACGACAAATTGCTAATTTTCATGACTTCTGAACTCTGAGCTACGCTTTTCTCTTCAAATCAGTGATGAAATGCAAGTTTCATTTAATTTAAGTTAATTAAGCGGGACACATCCCAATCTTCTCCCTCGATTCGCCACGACTCCGAACCGTCGGAAAGCAAACAACCATCACGACAGGCAGAAATAAAGACAAAAATGAAGACTGAGTCGTCTGGCGCCGACGAATGACGAGAACAAATGGGCGGGGCTCATCTCCGGAATCCGAGATTAGTCTCTCCGCCTCATTTTCAATTACTCTCTGCTTTCTTCTTGACAACCGGCTCCTTTTCCAGTTAATCACCCTTCTTTGAAGCCCATGTGGCTCAATTTAGCCCCATAATCCCCCATAATATCGAACGCAATAGAAAGTCTTCGCTAAGCCTTAGGCTCCATTCTTCCGCTTTTTGTTGCTAAGGGACTTTTAGGTACGTAGAATACAGGGCTAGTCAAAATGATTGCAGCGGTTTCAGAAAAAACCGCTGCAATCATTTTGACTAGCCCTGTATTTTGTCTTTCGTTTTTATTATTTTTACTTTTTTTTTAGGTTACGAGAATTTTTTCAGTCCCTGAAAGAATCAAGCGGAATGATCATTCCGCTTGATTTAGGGCTCGAGCCCTGAATCAAGCGTCATTTCTTACGGCTTACCAAAGCCTAGCCTTGGTTTTTGTCCCAAACCTGCTTTTTTTTCTCGGGAAGTGGGATAAGTATGACAAACGAGGCCTTTTCTGCTCTTTGCGGATTAAATGTGATTTTTTTTTTTTGGGGGGGGGGGCTGGAAAAAATTCAAGGTTACCCTTGGATTAGAGGTCTCGGGCCGAAATATACGACAGGGTTCCCTTTGGAATCCCCAACCCAATAGAGAATTTGTAAGGGATTTTGCAAACAAAAGAGTGCAGCCTCCTCGCAGTCGTGCCGAGATTGCCAAGAGAGCGAGTTTCCCTTCGGATATCGCGGGACGCGGTCCCTTAGGATGCTTTCCATCATCTCTCCCTTGGGACCACCCGATACAAAACGTCCCTCTCGAATATGATTCGCGAATCGCACCGCCGACTTGAGACCGGTTGCTTGTGGCTTCCTGGTCCTATTCCCAGTTTCTTGTGTAATACCTCAGAGATCATCGGAACCATGCGCGAAGGCAGAAAGAAATGATTTAATATCCTGGCATCTCTGTTGATCGTGACTTTTCTTTGGATGCTTGATCCAACGTCGGCTTCTGCCAAATATCCTATAAAGTCGTTCCTCGACCTCCCGTTTCGGTGACCTAATTCCAGTTCCAATGACCCCATTTCACTTGCGCCTTAACGAATCTCATGGTTACTTGCACTTTTTTGAAGACTTCATTTTTCGATTAAACAAGATCAGTTGACTAAGGAAAGGCTTCTCAGGGATACACATCTTAATACCAAACGAAACGTGTGGACTAGCTCCAATTGTTACCATGCTGAGCTGGAAAATTTATCTTTCGATCGAGACCTCAAATTAATCCCATTTAGTCCTCTGGAACTCGTTTTTCTATTGTCACAAAAATCTTTCGTCGGCCCATTGTTGAGTCTCGCCCGTTTGGTATCCCAAGTGACCGCAACGATCAGAGCTCCCTAATGAGCGCTGAACGTCAATCGCCATCAGTCGCGAAAGTGAACGCCGGTATTTTTGTCCGTTTCCTCTCTATACTGCAGGAATCGCATAAAAAAAAACTTCACCGACTCTCAGAAAAGTAAAAGCTTCTGGAACTTCTAAATTGTATTCATTAACTCTTGAAGAGCAGCGCCATCCTCTCGAGATGAATCTAGCGAGCATTAAGATTCTCAAGAAAATCCTCCCAGTCGTACCGCCGATCTCGCATCTTCAAAGTCCGACCGACTTAAACTCAAGCGAGACTCCCTTATGCAAACACGCCACCCGTTTCTAGCATGAAAATGCCACCCCATAATTCCGGACCTATCTTGACGCGTGCGGGAGCTCTGAATTTCTAACTCCTTATCTATGATCTCAGAGCTCCCCCGAGCCTCAATTACTCCGATGGCATCGCAACCCATTTCCTGTACCCAGCTCCGCAGCACATCCGGTTTCCGGTTTATTATATAATTTCTGCGCATTCGTGTAGAAACATATAAGATTACGGTTCCGTCTCCTGTCTCCATTCGAGTACGAAGAGGTACCATATTATTCGTAGCGAGTACCCCGTCCCCATGAGTATTAGCCTTGTGATCGGGAATGTTTAAAATGATGCCATCTCCCTCGGAATGACTGCTCCCTGACGCAGCGTCCAGCGTTGGGCTCAGCGGCGTATTTTGGATGACGAGTCAGGGGGGAAAGGGTAGCAGAGCGGGGGTGCCAAACCCCACCCAAGCGACATCAAAGAAAAAAATTTTTGCCAAGGGGGCTCCAAGCTCTGTCCCGGGGGGGCCAGAGGGGGGGGGGGGGGGGGGGGGGA
>CAJPEV010000295.1:75108-144657 GCA_905338385.1 Darwinula stevensoni
GGGGGGGGGGCGGGGGGGGGGGGGGGGGGGGGGGCGAGACGCCGCCCCTGCCCCCCCGTAGAACACGCCAGTTTGGGCTGCATCCCCCGCCAGAGGATACGCGCATAGTTGGAGAGCCTCACGAGTGTCCAACATGCAGCCTCCTCCGCGATGAAGACTTCCCTCAAACCTATCATTTACTCCTGAAGATCTACACCCGGTGGCATTTGTTTTGAGTCAAGGGGGACAGGACAGCGGAAGGGGCTATCAAGGCCAGTGGAGGAGGTGCTGAGCGAAGGAGGGTTCCACGTTTCCACTTCCGCACGAAGGTTCTTAGAAACCAAATATTCCTTCAGAGGGGCTTTTTCGGGCTGCTAGGGAGAGTAAATAGGTGGGGTTGGGAGGGGTTACAAATGCGGAGACACGTAAGAGGAGACATTAACCTTGACAAAGCCCAATAGCGAGTATAATATGAGGTATCATTGCACGCAGAACCCGTCTAGTGGGGTGCTCAGGGGTTACCACCACACAAGCCTGTCGACTCAATCCTTTTCTCCTGTAGACGGAGTGAGAAATGCAAAAAAAAAACGCAGACAAGATTTATATGACGATGATGTAAATGATTGGTTTTAAAGAGATTGACGTTAAGACGTAGAATATAAAGGCACGATAACGTCTTCCAGGCTGAGAATTGCTGGGCGATACGGTACTCCAAGGAACTTTTAATCCTTCGTTGATGTTACAGATTAAAACATCTGTAACACTGTTAGGAAGATCCGATTGATTAGCATGTACCTCATCTGTCAATCCCGTACTACATACCATGCAGGGCCGCCCAGAGGTTTCCAGGGGTCCGGGGCAAAACTAAACCGGAGATCCCTTGGAGGCTCCCCTTGGGAGCCCTTGATACGCGGGGCCCAGGGCAGATTGCCCCCCTCCCGCCTCTCTGGATGGCCCTGATATTATGCACCAATGGTAACAGTGACCCTTTAAAAAAAATCACTCCAAACGTAGCTCGGGGGCTTGGAACGATCGATCGACCAACTGATCTGGTAAGAGTCTCTTTCTCTCCTGGGAATATCAATACATCCTTGGTCCTCCATGGGTGCAGATATCCACAGAGAAGATTTCACTAGTGCTACGGCTCCCACTAAGGTCACTGCATTTGCCCCAAAATTGAATTTTATGTCAAGTGTGGCACCCATCTGAAGACCAGCACACGTTTTGAACAAGGAAAATTATATCATTATTGAAATTAAGTTCAGTGTCTCTATAGTATTGTTAGTTTCGTGATTCTGGTACTAATGAGAATATATGGTTAAGAATGAGAAAGATTAGAATTTGAGATTTTGCAATGATTATATTAAAAATAGGTTCAACCCCATGATTGCCACTTTAAGGTCCTAAGGTCCTGTTAGTATCAAATTAGAGTGAAAAAAAGGCACAAGAATCTTGAAGTGCAGAAACTTTTTTTTTTCACAAAGCCTTCCCAGCAAGGGAGGAGGGGAACAACACTTACCTCAGTTGAGTTGGAATATCCTCTCAATTCTGTGTATGGGGCAGTTGATCATGGATCTTCACAATCCAAAGTGTGAGGGGAAAGAGCACCTCCTCTTCGAATTGGCATTCACAACTAGAGTCTGTACAGTTGAAATGAAATGCCTTTCTCATTAGATAAGTAACACATACAGAGTATGAAGAAGAATGCCTACATCCCTGTAGTATCAATTGTCCAAAAGGGTCAAAGCAAGAATCCAGAATCAACAGGGTCAGATGAGTTCTATATCAGTAAAAGGTTCAATGGAGGGCCACAGCAAGAGTATTCACTTTGTTCTAAGAAAGATATTGGATGCCAGAGACTTCACCAAGGAGTAGACCGATGCTGATCATAGTCAATGATGAAAAAGGTTTTCGGCATCGCCACCAGTGAGATCATCAGGTGAATTGCTTTCCACATGTGAAAGGAAAACTGTATGAATATTCATCATAGTTTAGGTGCTATTGTTGAGATTTTTCCTTAAGGTTCATGGAGCCACAGAAAGCCTCTTGACAATAATCTGATATACCAAAAGGTCATGATTAAACAGGGTATGGCAAAAAAAAAGACAAACAATTCCTGTCTTTGCCCTCATTGAAGCTATTTTCACACAACTTGGGTCATGTATAGAATGATATGTTCCAAACAGGCTTTTGCCCAATTGGAACATATTCTATATATCATTTGAACATCAAAATTGAAATTTCCAAAGCAGAGCAATGTGCAATTATTCAAAAGAAATTGGAAATTGAAAATGGATATGGGACACTAGTTTCTTCTTAGTGCCTCATCCACCAGAATTCAGAGTCCTCCTAGCAATGTCTCTGGTGAGGACAGGAAAATTTTGTATAAATATTAAGCAATCTCTCTGTTCAAATGCTTGTTGACTAATCTATAATTAAATGGAACAAACCTAATCCCAACTATTCAGATGGAAAGTTCACCCTAAAACAGAAAAGCTCAATGGAAGAGAAGTTGGATGCAGCCTGAAGGATATGGGAAGAAGAGCCCTCGGGTGTGTCCCTCCACTCCATTAGCAGGACAAAGCCTTCTTTTCAGATGGAATCATGGACTCTCTGAATATCATTGAATGCCCACTAGTAGGCAGCACTCAACAAGAAGCAGTGCTTGCCCTTCTCAAGAAGAACCAGGTCATCCTCATTGAGAAATATAATTGGAATCCATTGACAGTAGGAACTAATAAAAAAATTCCTCTTTAGATACCAAACGAACTTCTTATTCACCACATTTTCTATAAATATTGCACATGTAGTAAGTGAGCATCTTTTTGGACCAATTTTTCCTGGAAGTGCAGCCTGAACAAAGGAAAAGAGCTTCTCCTCCTATATCATAATATTTAACTGGAAAATAGCCTGATACATTTGACTGTTGCTACTTTACAAGTTCCTTTGGTCAACATGCAACTGAATTGTTCTGTCTTAGAACATGTCAATTTCTACAATGTAATATAGGAAATAATGGAACATTAATCAGGTCCCTACATACATGCAATGGTTCTATCATCAATATGCTCTCAAAATTATGTCTCCAAAATAATGAACAAAAGGGGAATCCATGTCACAGGTATGCATAACATAGAAAAGTGCACAGATTTTCCAAAGCAGTGCTAAGTACAATGGACCGACTAGTTACAATTTTCAAGTGTTGTTGACATTTGAACCACTGCAAAACAATATAACTCCATCGTGTGCAAGAACATGGAAAAATTATTGCATTCAGTATTTGCAGATCTCATGTCTGAAAAACGAATCAAGACATTGTCCTGAAACATATAACTACCAAGAGCTCTCTCCTCCATCTTGGCATTGAAAGTTTTGTATTGATTCTGGGTTGTCATTGCAGGACTATGTTTCAATTCAATCCCTGAAGTATTTCTAGCCAAGTTAAATCATGGCTAGATGTATATGGTACAAATGCACATATTCATCACAATTACCTCATGGGGGTTTTCAAGGGCAAGAGGCACAAAATTAGGCATGAGAAGCACTTGTAACTTTCACATGCAAATGTGGACCTTCATGGATTTTTTTGTGGATATTTTATGGATCCACTTCTGACACTTTCATTACCAACACTATGAAGAATCTTGCATCCAATGAACTCTCAGGAGATGTGATTTACAATTTGATTTGTTACTGAATGATCTTGAACACACAGGACACTGGAATGGTCTTTCTCCTGTATGAGTTCGACTGTGATCAACAGCATGACTTTTTGCTCCTGTCTTGTATGTGCAAGAATCACAAAAGTAGAGCTTTGAATTCACAGATGACACCATTTTCCCACTCCACACATGTCTCTGTACTGGTAAGATTGTCTAAAATACAAAAAAGAGCACAATTTGTCAGATTTCTGAAAGCTCCAATAAGGTCCAGAGTCAGACCCAAAGTTAGTTTAACATTAAGGAAAACCAGTCTCATGAATATAGATTGTGACTTTTACAAAAATATTTATGTGAAAGGTAAAAAAACAGATGGGGCACTGGAACAAATGTTCTCTGAAGAGGGCTCAGGAATGGTTTATGGCATGGGTTTCTATAATAATATGGTAGGAACATATGAGGGATGATTGAAAGTTTGTAGCCCAAGGCACTTCCAGTTACAATACATCATTCTTACTTTTCTTATCAGAAAGACTTGTGTCTTTGATGGTGACTGGCAAATTTCATCTCATATTTCAATTATATATAGCCTTGATAAAAATTTGTCCATGTGCTACCAAAGGGTCTACTGAAAGGGTATTAAAATTGAGATGAATGCCATGATGAATTTTCCTATCTCTAAGGAGTCGATTTTCAAGCTGATCTGTCAAAAGGGTCACTAGGACTCTGCTGAAAGATTGACTCCTTGGAGGTTAGAAAATTGATCACAGCATCCTTCTCAATTTTAATACCATTTCAGCAGACCCTTTGGTAGCACAGGGAGGAAAATTCATCAAAGCTATATATAATCAATGAATGAGATTAACTTTGCCAGTCACCATCAAAGACATCAGTCTTCTCATAAGAAAAGTAAGAATGGTGTATTGCAACTGTAAGTGCTTTGTGCTATGAACTTTTCAATCACCCCTTGTATACCACTGAAGTGTCATACAGGGTGACCTAAAAAAATGTTATTTTCAGAGAGCATGCCAATTCTAAATTTCTTATTATAATAAAAATATTGCACTCTCATTAAATGTAGTACTTTCTTCAGTCCCATTACAACTTTGAGAGATGGATGACCCTCAAGGCCAAAAACTATTAAAGGAACTGTTAAAAACTGTTAATCTTATTCATTTATGAATAAGATCTCAGGTAATAGGATATTAAATAAGGCTTATTTTCAAATGCCCTAGAAGTCGGTTTCACACTTACAAGTAATATATCAGGGCATATTTTGGGAGATTTCACAATCTCTTAAACTCCTAACCAGAGAAAAATAACAGTACTTGGTTCATTTTGTGGACTTTAGTGAATCACACCAAGTTATTTCAATGCATAAACTTAAAGAACCAAATTTTGTAATGATTTGAAAAATGAAAAACTGTCATGTTTAATGCTTTCAGAATAGAATATATGTTTTCTGCATTTCCTGTCTGTCCTTGTAGTACAGATGTGATAGGACACTGGGCAAGGGTAGGTGCAATGAACTGAAGTGGAGGGTTTTTAAAGCAATGCCATCACATTTCCATGAAGGAAAGGTAAAAACACATCTTAGAACTGCATTTTAAAGTTTTCAAATATGATTGATAACATCTGTTCAATATCTGACCACTTCACCTTAAGCAATGTGCTCATATAGCATAATTTTAGATGATTGTTATAGTGAGAATATAGTTCAATGACCTGAGGATCCACTTCAGGAGGGATATTTGCAGGCAATTGGGACTCTGATTGTACAGGCTCTTCATCATGCGAGGTGTGAGAGACATCTCCCCAACTCCCTTCATCCTGGAAAGAATCATGATGATTATCAAAGCACAAAATTTGACTTGCAACTAAAATCTTACACAAAGAGCTGTCCCTTTCTTTCCAAGCACTTCCTATGTGTTCAATTCATATTTTGCATAATTTCTGGTATAGCAACTGCTTCCTATTAGAAAGGCAAAATGGTTTTAAAATTTCTAATTGGTGTACAGGTCCATGCAGGATGATGATGCCCCTCCTTTCCCTTAACTATTACTATACCAGTAATTCTTGTGAATAGTTGCAATACAAGTGCTCAATGTTCCTATACACATCAAAATAAACTTTAAAATTATATTGATAGGGGTAGGACACTTCAGTGCACCAAATATTTGGAGAAAAATATTTTAATAATGTACATCAACACCTGCAGAGTCCCCATTTTTGTTGCTTTCACACAAGTGTCTTTGACACTAACCTCAGGATAAGCCTCCATCTCTTCAGATTCCTCCTCACTATCACTTTCTTCCTCTTTGAGAAGAACTTCTTCATTTCTGATTGAATCAGCATTCAGCCCAGACTGCTTGACAGCTGGTTTGCTTTGGTGCGAGTGAGATGTGGATGCCATTGGTGCCTGGAGACATAAAATATTCACACCTGATCAAGCAAACAGTGATGTAGGAATAGGTCAGCAGGAATGGATATAACTAAGAACGTGAACATTGAGCAAGAGTTCAGGGAAGAGTGGGACAAATGATCTTCCAAATCACATGAACTCATCTTAATTAACATTTTCAAATGAAAATGGAGGAACTTTTTTTTTTTTTGCCTGACCATGTATATCTTGCTCTCTCTCAAACCATCTCTTCTTCTTGCAATGTTTCTTTTTGCAGGAAGGTCTGCCATTAGGATTGTTTCTACATGGTGGACACATGTTATATTAGGCATTTGGTAGCTACATGGATCTTCTCTAAGTCTCTTGCCAAGTTTATCTAGAATGATTATGCATTGCTTTGCAGTGAGGTCAACTGAACCTAACTACAGATAATAAAAAAGCAGCAATAGACAGTAACCACTTGCAGAAAGGTGGAAAAATAAGGCCAACAAACTACTCCTTAGCAGTCAATTTCATGGGTGCACCCCTGGAGACTAGGATTAGGATGCTCAAAGATGCCAGAGGATGCTCAAATAGCTCAAACTCAATCCCTTGTAATTTTGACTCTAGTATACACAGTGATCTGAAAGTCACTGTGCAGTAGAATTGACTTATTTTATAGCATTTATTTTGTATTGTATTGTATTGTATGTATGTATGTATGTATGTCACTTATTGCATCAAAGACAAATACCCAATCATTACATCATGAACTGTTAGCCCCATCCCATACATACATTATGTATTGTCTGTCATCCTGTGTTATCATGACAGACATGAATTCCAATGCACAGTCATTTTTAGATCACCATATAGTATGCCCAACCTAAATCTGACAATGGTGAAAGAGTACATTAGATTGAATTGCATTTGAATATTTCATTTAAATAACTCACTGCTTTGGTGTGTGAATCCTTCTGTTCCTGCTGTCCAGTCTTCATCCAACCAGCAAGTCCAGCATAACTTGCCACATGAGATCTTTGCACTTTGTGAGGATACAAGGAGTCTTTGAGCCCTTGTAAAGTTCTCTTACGTTTTTTAGCCAATGTATCATCGGCATTTTTTATTGGAATTGATTCACCACAATCTATTCCTCCATGAGAAGCATTTTTGGAGTTGTCTCCTTTTAATCCTTTCACCTCCAGATTTTCAGCAATTTCAATGAATTTCTCCACGTCAACTGCTGGTACTTCCACCTCACCATGGTACATGAACTCCACTAAAAGTTTCAGGAGATACATCTCAACGCCATAGAAGTGAACAATAGGCGTCCCAGGTCCATCACAATTCAATATTCGCTCAAAGTAACCACTTAGAGCAGAAAGTACTAATTTGTGGGCCTTGAGAAATTGGCCATTACATGAAAGAGTCACATCCACAAATAATTCTCTACTCCTGAGACTCTCAAAGGTCTGAACTGTTTCAGCATGGTGGGAATTCCACTTCAGGTTATACTTCCTGGACATCTCAGCAATACCTCAGGAAGTTCACCTGCAACATTGGCCAGGTAATATAAAATTCCTGGAAGATAAGAGAAATCTGACACTCTGTGCATATGTCAAGGTACACTTACCCTTATAACCTCTGACATTCATATTTAGAAATCAGCCAGATGAATATGGGACTGATAAGCTTAGAATCAGGAAATGGAAATTCTTAATAGTGACCAAGTAGTGCCTCAATGAATTTTCAGGTGGAAAGAAGAGTTGGCAGGGTTGACAAAGCAGACCATTGTCATTCCAAATGATGTCACATTGTTTGAAATTACAATGCTAGGCATCCACCAAGATTCAAGCTAATGATTTACTTTGCGTACATGAAAAGGGCCAGTCAATATAGGTCTATGTGATTCCTTCATGGCAGGAAAAATAAAAGCCACATGGATTTGGACCCAGACTATAAGGGATGCATAAGGGATCTCTATAGTTAATTAATATGCAAAAGCATCTAATTATGCATTCATAATACTTCTATGAGAGTTCTTTACAAGATAACCACTTCAAAATTTCCCATGTGGTAATAGCACCTATTTACTTGTAACTGAGTTAACATCATGGAGTAATGCAGTGGTAAGATGCATTGCTTTCCAATTCAGATACTTTTTCTTAGTTTTCCAGAAATTACATGTTTCATCTGTCAATGAAACTTTTGGAAACTGTTGGGGTCATTGATGATAAATGTTGATAGTAGCCCAAGAATGGATGCTCTTAATATCCTAAAATAAGGGAATTCTACCAGTTAAAATAATTTATTTCCATTACTATTGAACTATTTTTCTATTTTTAATGTTTGTAAAAGTCATGCCTAAAGAACTTTAAAATAGAAATGGATACATGGAACCCAACTGTATTTCAGAAAATGCATGACAATTGTTTAGAAGGATTTTGTGAAGTGCTTCTACATAATTATCATGATCCAATAAAGTTAGGCCACATTAGGTTAGGTTGGTGTATAATATAAATAAAAGGAATCCCAATGGATGTGACATGTTTCCAGTTGAATTCATCTACATTGGAGATTGGGGGAGTGGAACTTCTCTCAGGTGTATGCACTCCATAATGTTGGAATGGTGACTTCAGGAGAAGGAAGCTTGGGTCAATTACTCTTTAATTAAATTATTCTACACTGTAAATGTTTGTTTTGGGGGGAAATGATTTAGTTTCCAATTAGTTACATCAAATTGGCAGCATATTTCTTTCTGCAGGCTTCATTTTGTCTTTAAGACTTTCACAGGTCTCTTCCATTTTTGCTTTTGCCTGTTTTGTTTTTTCATGAATATGCACTTGCAATAGGGCATACTTGTTATTATCTTAGCTTAGGTCTAATGCTAGCCGAAATTAGTCATCGGCTCATATTATAGGAATCAAACTTTGATGTGCGACTGGAGAAACAGTCTCTCATTGTGGATAAGCATTGCTATTCTTTGCATCTCTCTATCGTGAGCCAACAGGCCTAAGCATACAACAGGTCGGGACAGTCTAACCATAGCCTTATTATTCAGAACCAGGCCCAGGCGGCATACCTGCTATCGGGCGAATCAAGGAAAGAGAAATAGGCCTACCGTACCATACAGCCTGAAATAAACCAATGTGGCCGTAAAAGTCCAGCATTGACGGACACAAGCAAACTTTAAAACACCAAAAATCACACACGGGTACCTCTCGTTTGAATGCTCTGCAAATTTCATGAAAGTTTGCCCTTCTCGCTTCGAATATCTCACGCAATCGTAAGCCTTAAGCTCCCGGAATAGGCCACCGTTGCAGCCAGTTGAACCGCAGACTGATGTGTCTGGACACGTCACCTGTGCCATCTACTGACAGCATTAGAAACAGACTCCCGAATGAAAGAAAGAAGTGGCCAAAGATCAGAGAATCAGGACTATCGCCTTACCACCATTTACAAAGCTGGAATACGTTCAAGTTGGAATCTTAGACATCAACCATATAGGTCTGTGAAACTTTATCAGCAGTTTCAATGGGTTCTTGTTCTCAGGACGACAGACAATGGTCAGATAGGAGTCCGCAAGTGTTCAAATAGAAATCCTATACTCTAATAAACAATTACTCGTACGAATAAAAGTGAGCTTGAGCTTTATCTTAGTTAAATTGGAGCCACAGCTCCATGTATGATGAATAAAAATGCGCGGAGCTTGAACTCCCTGAGCTGCAGCTCCATGATTGTGTCACATGTTCTGCGTTGACGTTTTACTTTACTCTTCAGAGGCTTTGTGAATAATAATTTTGGAGAGAGAGACCGATGCCTGTGGCAATAAGATCTAAGACGGTTGGTGAAGCGGGCGACTCGGAATAAGGTGGTTCCGACTGTATTTAGCCCGTGCTCAGTTGTCCCCGAGTTTCTTTTGTGAGTTTCTGTCTGAAGCCCCGAGACAAAAAAAAAGAAATTCGAGGCTTCAGAAAGGATTGCTCCCGCATTTTAATTAAAATAATATTTTGAATGCAGATATGAGTATGAGAAGGCCGATATAGACTAGAAGAAGAGGTAAAGGTCGGAATGGCTCACGCTAGTTAGTGGTGAAGTATCATAGTCCGGCGGATGCGCCCAAAAAAAACAACCTTGACACACGTTCTGGACGGTAGCGGTAGGAAGGTCACTTGCGACTCCTGGTGTTGTCCTCTGGTCTCTTCACTGACTGACTGACTCACTCCGACTGACACTGATACGCTCGCTGTCGATGGGGTTACCGCGTCTCTTTTATGTCCTGAACCTAGGATGCCCTGGGGAAAATCGCACAAGAGATCTATCTCCCCCCTGAGTGAAACTGGCATTTTGTATGAAAGGGAACTTCTCTCGTCGCGATCATTGAGCCAAAGCTCGTAAAAATCGGAGTCTGCTGTGGGGCAGAATCAGCTGCGAAGTTCTGTTTGGTTACGTGATCTGTCATGACATATCTGAACGATTGTGCACAAAGTTTCATTATAAAAATCCATAACGATATCAAGAATCCGCACTGGAAAATAATTTTTCCGAATTCTCCGTCGTGGAAAATTTCCGGCTAAGAACATGTAAACCTTGATTTACCCATATGCTCTGGTAAATATTTCTGCATTTTCTAGGAAATCCTAATCTGTTACGAGCGGAATTTTGTTCACATTCCTCCTGGAATTGTATGGCTAAGAGTCCTATATTGGAAATCCTTTTGCGAATACATTTGTCTTGATCCGCTTGGGAAAACCCTTTTCCGAAACTCCCCCAAAATTTCCGAGCATAGAATTATGGAAAGGCTGCTTTACTTGCACAAATTGTTTGGCATTTCTGAGGAGTTCATCGCAATAAACCTTGACGTACCCCTAACATCACAATGAACGGAACTTCGCGTATTGACATCTTGTAAAATGAGCCCGAGGCGTTGAGTTTGCGACTCGAATCGTAGAGGACTCTGACTCTCCCCCCGTATTTCCCACGAGTACAATCTCCTGGTATACTGGAAATCAGAGGTTTTATCCCGAAAGTGAAAATATTTTCACGTGAATTGCCTTGTCCGGGACTGAGGAAATGAAGAAGATGATTGCTTTCTCTCTCCGTTGGAAAAAGAATTTGCCATGAAACTCTGAATGCCTTGCTTCATAGAGAGGATCAAAATTTTCAGGCTGCTGGCGACCCAATCGATCAGCCCTGAATAACTTCCAAATAATTATCGCGGCACCGTTATTCATGTCGGAATTTTTCATGTCGGCAGCGATGATGAAGTACTCTTACTCGTGGGGGCACTGACTTCTCGCTCTAAGCTGGGACTCAAGTTTCATTCATACGGCCTAATGTCTCCGGCGTCAATCCAGCATGAAGACAAATAGTTGCGAAATTATCGTGCAATACTTGAAGAACCAGATCCTCTCACCAACGGTGAGAAGGACTTAAAGGCGAGGAAGATTCCCTCAAACCTGAGAAATTTTCATGTTGAAGCTCCAGCCCTCGATGCTCGATTGTTGAAGCTCTGGGTTGTTTCACGCAAATCCGGAAAACGCAATGTCTACAGGTTTTTAATAAATCGGTATCGAGAAAGACATTTTTGAATACAGTCTGAGTGTGCCGATGGTTCTCTGTTGTCCTCCAAAGAGGAAAAAAAAGTGCCTTCTCCGATTTCCTCCAAATCCATCATCGGCTCTTACCTACTCTGGGGGAGTGGAACTTCTCTCAGGTGTATGCACTCCATAATGTTGGAATGGTGACTTCAGGAGAAGGAAGCTTGGGTCAATTACTCTTTAATTAAATTATTCTACACTGTAAATGTTTGTTTTGGGGGGAAATGATTTAGTTTCCAATTAGTTACATCAAATTGGCAGCATATTTCTTTCTGCAGGCTTCATTTTGTCTTTAAGACTTTCACAGGTCTCTTCCATTTTTGCTTTTGCCTGTTTTGTTTTTTCATGAATATGCACTTGCAATAGGGCATACTTGTTATTATCTTAGCTTAGGTCTAATGCTAGCCGAAATTAGTCATCGGCTCATATTATAGGAATCAAACTTTGATGTGCGACTGGAGAAACAGTCTCTCATTGTGGATAAGCATTGCTATTCTTTGCATCTCTCTATCGTGAGCCAACAGGCCTAAGCATACAACAGGTCGGGACAGTCTAACCATAGCCTTATTATTCAGAACCAGGCCCAGGCGGCATACCTGCTATCGGGCGAATCAAGGAAAGAGAAATAGGCCTACCGTACCATACAGCCTGAAATAAACCAATGTGGCCGTAAAAGTCCAGCATTGACGGACACAAGCAAACTTTAAAACACCAAAAATCACACACGGGTACCTCTCGTTTGAATGCTCTGCAAATTTCATGAAAGTTTGCCCTTCTCGCTTCGAATATCTCACGCAATCGTAAGCCTTAAGCTCCCGGAATAGGCCACCGTTGCAGCCAGTTGAACCGCAGACTGATGTGTCTGGACACGTCACCTGTGCCATCTACTGACAGCATTAGAAACAGACTCCCGAATGAAAGAAAGAAGTGGCCAAAGATCAGAGAATCAGGACTATCGCCTTACCACCATTTACAAAGCTGGAATACGTTCAAGTTGGAATCTTAGACATCAACCATATAGGTCTGTGAAACTTTATCAGCAGTTTCAATGGGTTCTTGTTCTCAGGACGACAGACAATGGTCAGATAGGAGTCCGCAAGTGTTCAAATAGAAATCCTATACTCTAATAAACAATTACTCGTACGAATAAAAGTGAGCTTGAGCTTTATCTTAGTTAAATTGGAGCCACAGCTCCATGTATGATGAATAAAAATGCGCGGAGCTTGAACTCCCTGAGCTGCAGCTCCATGATTGTGTCACATGTTCTGCGTTGACGTTTTACTTTACTCTTCAGAGGCTTTGTGAATAATAATTTTGGAGAGAGAGACCGATGCCTGTGGCAATAAGATCTAAGACGGTTGGTGAAGCGGGCGACTCGGAATAAGGTGGTTCCGACTGTATTTAGCCCGTGCTCAGTTGTCCCCGAGTTTCTTTTGTGAGTTTCTGTCTGAAGCCCCGAGACAAAAAAAAAGAAATTCGAGGCTTCAGAAAGGATTGCTCCCGCATTTTAATTAAAATAATATTTTGAATGCAGATATGAGTATGAGAAGGCCGATATAGACTAGAAGAAGAGGTAAAGGTCGGAATGGCTCACGCTAGTTAGTGGTGAAGTATCATAGTCCGGCGGATGCGCCCAAAAAAAACAACCTTGACACACGTTCTGGACGGTAGCGGTAGGAAGGTCACTTGCGACTCCTGGTGTTGTCCTCTGGTCTCTTCACTGACTGACTGACTCACTCCGACTGACACTGATACGCTCGCTGTCGATGGGGTTACCGCGTCTCTTTTATGTCCTGAACCTAGGATGCCCTGGGGAAAATCGCACAAGAGATCTATCTCCCCCCTGAGTGAAACTGGCATTTTGTATGAAAGGGAACTTCTCTCGTCGCGATCATTGAGCCAAAGCTCGTAAAAATCGGAGTCTGCTGTGGGGCAGAATCAGCTGCGAAGTTCTGTTTGGTTACGTGATCTGTCATGACATATCTGAACGATTGTGCACAAAGTTTCATTATAAAAATCCATAACGATATCAAGAATCCGCACTGGAAAATAATTTTTCCGAATTCTCCGTCGTGGAAAATTTCCGGCTAAGAACATGTAAACCTTGATTTACCCATATGCTCTGGTAAATATTTCTGCATTTTCTAGGAAATCCTAATCTGTTACGAGCGGAATTTTGTTCACATTCCTCCTGGAATTGTATGGCTAAGAGTCCTATATTGGAAATCCTTTTGCGAATACATTTGTCTTGATCCGCTTGGGAAAACCCTTTTCCGAAACTCCCCCAAAATTTCCGAGCATAGAATTATGGAAAGGCTGCTTTACTTGCACAAATTGTTTGGCATTTCTGAGGAGTTCATCGCAATAAACCTTGACGTACCCCTAACATCACAATGAACGGAACTTCGCGTATTGACATCTTGTAAAATGAGCCCGAGGCGTTGAGTTTGCGACTCGAATCGTAGAGGACTCTGACTCTCCCCCCGTATTTCCCACGAGTACAATCTCCTGGTATACTGGAAATCAGAGGTTTTATCCCGAAAGTGAAAATATTTTCACGTGAATTGCCTTGTCCGGGACTGAGGAAATGAAGAAGATGATTGCTTTCTCTCTCCGTTGGAAAAAGAATTTGCCATGAAACTCTGAATGCCTTGCTTCATAGAGAGGATCAAAATTTTCAGGCTGCTGGCGACCCAATCGATCAGCCCTGAATAACTTCCAAATAATTANATGCACCGCTCCTGCACAGTCCATTAGCTGGACGAGGTTCACACCATTGGTTCCTCGAGGAGCCTAGTGATTATCTCACTAATATATATATATATATATATATATATATATATATTCCATAAATACCTGGCGAAATATAGCAACTTGCAGTGAATAAGAGACATACTTTGGATCATCTTATGAGGATTTGATGATCTTTGCGTTAATGAAGCTCCAGGAAAGAACTTTCGGAAACTTTCGAACTGACCATCGTATATTACGAGAGCAATAATCCACTGATTTCAAGCATATTAACTCGAAGAAACCCATATAGAAGAGGGTGGAGGAGGATGGACCACTTCCTCCAGCATCCCGAGAATAGAAGATGCGGAAACGAAACTCACGCTCAACAAACCAGGGCGAGTTCATTCAAGCGCTCATGTGTCGGCTCGTGCTTTAGTTACCATGCAGTTTGAAAGTTTTGGAGGAAATGGAAAATTTTAAAATAAAATGATAAAAAAAAACATTCCAATTTGGGTTAGGGAGGAGCAGAAGGACTGTTTTTCTGTGACTGTATCGTGAAGCCCTGTCAATGAGCTAACCTTTGAGGCGATGACCCTTTGTTTTCCATTTTTCCATTATGACCTTTTGTTTTCTTGGCACACGGGGAATTGAAAAGAGCGAGACACCATGGGCCGCGGGTGGTCCAAGCAACAAAGGACAAAGACGAACGTGTCGACTGCATGATGATGTTCTTTCTCGCGAGCAAAAAATAATTCCTCCAGGAAATTCATTGAATCAGACGCGGAGGATGAATGAGCTGTCTCAGAAAAGCAGACACGAAAGGTTTTTCCCCCTCCAGTCAACTGTCTCGACACGGAAAGACACAGGCCTTTACCAACCTTTCTCGTTTACTTGCCGTTTTACAATTTTTCACTAATCGCCTGGCGCCTGATAATTTCACACTTCTCTGTGTTGGTGTGCTCTCTTTTGATTGTAAAGGAAAGTGTAAAGGAAACATGTCGACACCAAATTCGTAATAAAGTTCTCACGTCAAAATTAAGCCTTTTTTATCTTTGCGGCGATTAAGAAAGCTTGGAAGTCCGAAAGAAAAATATGACAATTCCACATGGCATAAAACCTAATTAGAGGTGAAAAGGAGATGGTGCCCTAAATTCACTCGCGATTGTCAATTGCTTCATTATCCCCCAGGAATGGGGCAAGATGTTCTACTTCTGGGGGATATTGAGAAACGTAGCAAATATCACATCACTAAGTTTTTGGAAGCTTGCAGCACAAATAAGCTCCCGCAAATATTTGTCAAATGGTCCACGGAGTCCCCCCGCCCTCCATTTCCGTCCATTTCCCTTGAAAACGCGCCATTACTTCGCGCAGAAGGAATCCTGATCGCAAAAACATCTCAACAACTTAATACCGGGATCGATCGATCCAAGAATACCTGAGTCGATGAATCCAGCACGACCCCAGAGACCTCCAGACCGCTCCTTTGCGACCGCCTCAGCTGCACTGACATCTCCGACCTCCCATCAAGGACCAGTAATAGAAGACTGGACACTCCTCTGGAAATCGCGTATCTGCAGTCATCTACCCCGTGCAGGCAGCGAACCTGGTGGTCGCTGAGGAAAACTACATTCGTCTGCCGCTGTCTTCCATGGCGACGCATGGCGGACGTTGGTGTTCGGCTATTAATTGTAATAATTTCGATGGAAACTCGGGAGGGAAACACTTCTTCCGATTTCCAGTACCCCAAAAAGGTCAGTATTGAAGATTAAGTTATGCATGAGCCCATGTTTGGGCCTCAAGGATGGCTCCTTCACCCTGAAAGACGTCCAAGGGTACTCTCGATCCATCTAACCTGCCATTCTCTCCCTATAGAGTTGAAAACAGTTGCTGTCCTTTCGTTAACGTTAGGGAACGATGTAGGAAGTGGATCCAGAACTGCAGAAGGGAGGATTTCTTTGGAAAACCGTCAGAATACCTCTACAAGAACTGTGTCCTTTGTGAAGACCATTTTGAAGAGCACATGTTCTTGAATAAGACTACAAGAAACACTGGTGTTTGATGCTGTTCCCACAGTATTTTCTGTCCCAAATCCACCGAAAAAGCTCAAAAGGACACGTCCTTTGCCGAAGAAATGTGGCTCACATGAAAAACATGAGTCTCTGGGGCGTCGAAGACGTTCCTCCCCAGGTGGGGGCAGTCTCTCGGAGGTGGAAGGTGGAGAGGAGGAGGTGATTCCTCTCCCTCATATCTGCTGGCCACCCCCTGAGGTCCACACCATCTAATCGCAGTTATACAAGTTCTGGATCTGTTGTATGGATTTGCCAAGGTAGCCAAACATTCTATACACACATAGTACAGGATTTTTTCCCCCACAATGGTGCATATGAGTGCAGTACAGGTTATTGTACAATTGAAAACTTGCTCAGATTCGTACTGCCTATTTGCCGCTCCATGATGCTATTATATTCTGAAACTGATGCTGTTATATGCTGTAATATTCTGGGTTATATTCTGAAACGGAAAATGAAAGTTTTCTCCATAAAACACACAATAGACCAAACTGTGATAATTTGGAAAATATCGAGTTTGCTCCTTACAACTAATTTTCATTGACGTTCGCACAGAAAACTGCACGCCCAACGCGCAAAGCACCTCGCACCCAACGCTCAAAGCTCTGTCAGCTGAGGCATGCCGCTTCTCGACCCGTTCCTCTTCCCCCTGTCTGAAAATATCGAAGAATAAGTACTTTCATTGGCAACAGCAACATTATTATTTGGTTTCTTGGTGTTGTTCATCTTCCCGATAAGGTGCACAAACTGAGTAACAGTCAGAGACCGAGGGAATACATGTACGACAATGGGGCAATTTTGTGTTTTTCCTCAGCAGCCGCTTGGAGCGCTGCCTGCACATCGTCATCCATGTTGTCACTCAGAGTTCGAGCGTGTCGCTCCCGTGTCCAGTCTTATTCTATTACTAGTCCATGCTCTCATCCCAGCGCGTTCGAGCCGAACGAAATCAAGATCGAACGATCGGATGATGGGAGACGCTGAGCGTCTTTCCATCCTTCCCATCCAGAAGACTCGAGGACGACGGAACCTCAAAGATGGGAGAGCGGATCGGTGCAGAATAGAATTGCAATGCCGGTATCGATGGTACGGATCGTTTGTTGTGGTGACTTTCGAATCACTTTTTATTTTTAGCTTTCTTCGTGCGCAGTGTTCTGCAAAAATCACCCCACGATCAGCGAGATAAAAAGTATTTTGTGAATAGTGTGAAAGGTATTTAGTTTTAATTATGCTTACTTCATTCCAGAAGTAATTATTTAGGATTCCTTCTCACCAATAGTGACTTGTTACTTTTGGAGTAAACTTTTCCGATCTCTGTCGACAGGGAACTGATCATTCCCGGCGACATTCCGGTTGGAAATTTCTCAACATTTCCATTTGAGCCCTTTCTTGCATCTCGAGGAGGGTCTGCACGTTTTAGCGTAAAAGCATCAAAGATGCTCGGCTTGAGGAAAAAAAAATTATTAAAAATATTCTTTCCATTGACGGCTCAGATCCGTGAGAGAACTCCCGAGAAATTCGTCTCACTTCATGCGAGTGTGCAAAAGACGCTGGCTGGCGCTCTCCTCAAAGTTACTTTCGCGGGATATAATCGTTCGTGAGAGTTCGCTCTTTGTGGGAGCTGCTTAACGTTATTCGACCTAAAGTTAGATGAATATGGATTCCGAGTCGGACGAATATCGTAAGACGCGAAACACGCGTGCCGTAATATAGCGTTGCCAGGCCGTTGTGTTGGGTTATATAATCCAAACCGATCGTGTGATCATGTGATGAGGTTCCCTTACGGTCCCACAAAGCCATTTCAGGCACGACTGACCTCTTGGAAATATTTGTGTTATTCAGTGTTCCCTTCTGATACTCTGAACTCGGCAGCTCAAATCGACCTATTCTTATCGTGTATTCAACTGTGTCATCATGATGAGACTGAGAGATGGCAAACTCATTATTTACACATAAACTTAGGCCCGTATTGACGTCTCTCCCCTAACCGTCGCGGGACCCCACTTGGTGCTCCTCTCCAGGGTGCTCCTCCCCCGGCTGAGGGATCCTTAAGCCCAACTCGAGTGGCAGAGGATGGAGGAGCTTCCAGTTTTCCCTTCGCTTGCGTGTTCGATGCACTCTTTTTTTTTCGCCTAAGGATTTCCGTTCCGATGATTTTGTTCGCGTTGGCTTGATTGCCGGCCGAGGCTTAGGTGGGTACTCAACGCTAGTGCGAAACAAATCATCTATGCTCAATTTAAAAATTACAATCGTACTTTCACCTGCCATCGATGTTGCATCGATGATCGGTGATGCAACATGTATGACAGGAGTGTCGATCGAACGTCAATCGTCATCGATATCAGCGGCATTAAAAAGCGGCCCACTAGGATGAACTAATAATTGACTTTTTCACATTTTGCCGTTTTATCGGCACCCATGAATAATCGCGATAAGCAATTTTTTAAATCCCACATTTGGAACCCTTTGCTGTTAACTAACAAGTTAAGTCACTGCTTAGGTATTCATATACTTATGCCTCTTAGGGGCTCGTTTAGGGATTCCCATGTAGCTAAGGGAAGAACGTGAATACGGTACCTCTAAGGAACTCTCTTTGTTCGAGCCTTTTCAGTCATCGTCTTTTAGGGAACCCTTGGCTCGGGGTCCCCCAACTCTTAAGGGATCCCTCAGCTAAGGGAGAAACGCGAATGCACTTTCCACCGGTCACCTTTAATAAAATTCCGGCATCAGATCGACTCCCATCGAAACATGATATCCCGGATTTTTTTCCGAGAAAGACGAGACGAAGACGAGAGAGACTTTTTTTCTTCTCGGCAGCGGCAGAACCTCGAAAATCCGGTCTGAAACGATTCGCTCCACCCCTAACGTGACAAAGCTCATTACGTGCAAAGTTTGCAAGCCGCAATATTCGTAGAAAACGGGTAGATGATTATCCCCCCCGAGAACACATACATAATGCACGATTAAATTACAGTGAACTCGAGGGAATCGATTGGAAGACCCCAGGCGTGCTGATTTAATGATCCCGTCGAACTCGCAAGTTCGAAATCGCAGACCGGAAGGAGGAAACGTGAAACCTTTCGGATCGGAATCCCGAAACCGGTCCTCAATTCCCTTCCATACATTTTTTTTCTTATTCATTCTTTCATTGGCTGCTTTTGTGAGTCCTCGGGTCGTGTGTTTCATCACTGTTTATCCTCATTTTATTCTTTTACGATTATTTTTTCGCCAGTTTTATTTCTCATATTTTTTAAACCCTTGACTTCATTTTTTCTTTTCCTTTTCTTTTTTTTTCTTGATTAGTTTTTTTTTCTTTTTTTTCCTGGAGGAGGCTTTGCGCCTCCGAATAGTCGGTTGCATTTCTTTTTTTTTTTTCTTAAATTAAAAGTGGAAAAAGTGTTTCTTGTCTTTTTATCGTATTAATTTCCTTCAGTCCTCGTATCCATGTGGATCCCGGTTGGCAGGAATTTTATACGAGGAAATAAGGGAAAATTGACTGAAAATCGCAAATTCGTCGCAGATTTTGGTCGTAAAAACTGTGCAATTTTCTAAATATTTGCAGCAATGTATCCTCTTTAAAGTGCATTTTGTTTACATAGTTCTAGTGCAATTCATAGAGCGGATATTAATTATTTTGCAAAAGTCGACATCCAGGCATGTCTGAGTCTGAGGCATGTCTGAGTTAAATGCGACACCGTTTCCCCTCTCTCAAAAAATCAGGTTGTCAGACGTTTTTCTTTTCTCGGCTTGTTGGGGACAAAAAAAAAACGGTGTCGCAATTGTCGCCCAATCCCCGATATGGCATTGCTGTATGCAATTGTATCGCTGTATCGTCGTATCTCTGTATCGCTGCATCGAAAAGTGAAGAATTGTACGAGAGTTATTACTGCGTGCTGCGTGGAAGCCAAAAGCACTGAGGATTGGACTTGGAACCGATATCGACTCCAGACTGTGGGGTCATGTACCCCATGTATGGGGTCATGTACCCCCATGTGTAGGGTCATGTACCCATGCATCTATAAATACCTCACCCTATTCGGGATGAAAATCCTCGGATGTGGAATCCTCCAGACGCCTTTATCGAGGGGAATCATGATGCGCTTAATTCGCTCCTTCGTTAACCACCGGCGAGGAGAGAATCCGCAGGGTTGTCGGATTTCATGCATCCGATGCATGCACCCGAACCGAGAACTTACTCGGAAGAATAATTCTTCCGAGAAGGCGTCGGGGCAGAAAAGGAATTTTCTGGGAATTTTCACAGGGAATGGGCTGTTATTTCGGTGTCTTTTCTCTCTTCTCTTATTCGTATGCAGATCGTTAAGTGCGGTTTTTACTTTCAGACTGTCCTCACGAGTCTCGAAATCCTCTGTATTTCCGAGGGACCAAAAGCGTCCGGACAGATTTTATTTCCCGAAATTGAATCGAGTTGCCACGTTCAGTATCCGGATCTGTGCCATCGGATCGTCATCTGTGTCATCGGATCGTCATTTGTTTGGAGCGTTGAAACATGATCTATATGGGCATAAAGGGCATAAAGGGCATAAAGCTGTTATGCAGTGGGTTCGACGCGCTGCAGCTGAATTTTTTAAAAAAGAACTTGCATAAAATTGTGCCCTGATGACCAGAAGTGTGCTGAAAGTGACTTTCTGCAAGAGTGATGACGATATCGACTGGGGTGTGCGTGCGAAATTCGGCGATCATCTCTGTCGTAGTTTCGGAGAAAATAAAAATCCGTTCGGATGCTTTTGGACCGTCCCCCGTAGTTTAGGGGTTAAAATGGAAAAATCTCTCAGGAATAGATAAAGAAGCACGGCGAGGAGAAAATGCTAAGCGACGGAATCGTCTCTCGGCTCAGATCCGATCGGGCATTCGAGTCACGTTGCACTCCTTTGCATTTAAAAAATCTTTGATCGAGCGTTCGCCTGGCAGAGGTCGATTGGATGGGCCTGGTGATGGCCTGGAGATGGTCTGGTGATGGTCTGGAGATGGCCTGGTGATGGCCCGGCCCATCATCAGCTGATTCTGGGGGATCTCGTCCCAAATGGATTTCCACGAACCGAGAGCCGCTCGAACGCGTTACGTTATCGCGTTGCACGTGACGTCACGCAGGCGGACTCGCTGGTCGCATCGATTTTGCCACGACCGAAATCTCCAAATTCGCCGAGCTGAACCCGTAAAAGCATGCGAGTTCGGTTGGCCTCGTCGATTCCATCGGAGACGGTCTTTTCGCCGTTTGGATCCAATTAGGATTCGTTTCCAGATCATCTGCCGACCGAGAATCTGAAGGAACGAATTCGGACTGCTTCCCCCTCGCGAACTTTTCCGACTGAAATGCTCCCCGTTTTCTCGGAACGGAACCGTTCGGTTCCGTTCCGAGAAAAGTTCTAGTTCGAGGCGGAACCCAAAGACACGATTGCGGCGAATTCCAGCGAAATTCCTTCGCAAGATGCGAACGCGACGGACTGAAACGCGTTCCAGTCCGGCATTTGAAACTTGCCGCGTGGCATTCTCCGTGTTTTTTCGATCGACGTGGATTTTTCCGATGGCAGATCTCGATCGAAAGGGCAGAAAGATACGAGGACATCGCGGCGGCCAAATTGCAGAAAACGGCAAGCCACACACGACGTGACGGCCGACAACGCCTCGACGCCGATTCCACGTCGAGTTGAAGCCGAATGACTTACCCATTTCCATTTCCTCCTCGGGGTTCCGTCTCGAGCCGATCTCCCCGTATTTACGATTCCTTCGATCTTTAATGCAAAGTGAGACCTAACGAACCCGAGGCTCATTAGCGGCTCTAAAAGGCCTCTGTTTGCTCCATCGTATCAGCCGCCGGCTATGTGATCGTTCGATCTCGGGTCTTTCCCGTAATTTCGCTGCGTTCTTGTTTTCGCGATGGAGGCAAACGGAATCGAACGGACCTTTCCTTTGCCCCGGGTCCGGTCCGAGTCTCCACCTTTCTTCCGCATGAAGATCTCATTAAATTTTCGTCGTTTCGCGGGATGACGCGATTCTCCTCTAATCGACCTTGGAAATAAACGGATTCCCAGCCTTTCCTCAATTTTGTCCTTTCTTCCATTTTGGCCTTTCTTCCATTCCGGCAGCAAGGCTTCGGGGGGTTCGTGAGGCCGTGAGAGCAAAAACTCCACTTAATGAGGTTTGTCGCGTGTTTCGCCGAGAGGAATATGAAAATTAGGTACTGGAGAGGGGAGGAATCCTCTCGAGACCTGGACTCGAGCCAGAGAATCCCCGGGATTCGCCCTCTTAAGCACCGATAATAAAAAAATAAGAACCGTTTCATAAAGATGAATGCTTAACGATGGTGAATCCTTCTTCGATCGAGCTTTTTAATGCGTCGTGGCGGAGTTCCAAGAGCCAGAGCACGACTCCGCTAATATTTTAACATCGTTATGCCAAACTTTGCGAATACTGCGTATGCGATGTTGCGAATTCGAACGCAAGTTTCTGTCTGTATTGCAAGAAACTGCGTCGAGAGATCGTGAGATTCTGCTGCGAGACCGGTGAGACTCTCGAAACCCCAGCTGTCAGCCATTTTCCCTCTCGGGTCAGAAACATATTTCGAAGAGAAGGCGTTAGTCGTCAGTTTGTCGTCATTTAATCGTCAGTTTGTCGTCATACGTCAGCCACTTATGCACTGGCGCCATCTCTACTAAATTTTTCGGATGAACGATAAAATACAAGAACAGATCGAGAAACGGTGACAGTGTCATCTCCGCCTTCGGAAAAGCCGAACTGTTCGGCGAGAGAAATGTCTTCATTTCGTTTTGCGCCAACGATGAAAAGGCAATCGTGAAAGGATTTCTCTCGGACGGAAACAAGCTCAACAGTTTCCCGGAAGAAAGGGAAGCAGTGTTGATCGTCCCGAATCACGCAATCCCTCGACGAGACGAGAGCGAGTAGACCGAGTGATCCTCGAAGGAAACATGCAGGAGTTCATAATTGCGAGAGAGAAATGCCGAGAGGGGAATTCGCTTTCCAGTGGACTACGCGACGCGGATCACCGTAAGCCGCCCCGATTATAGTAAGCCTCGAAATCGCGCACTCGGCACGGCCTTGGAATTCGGCGGCATTGCAGTCTTCTCGGGGGCAATTCCCCTCGAGAGCTGCAAGGCCTTTCCCGCCGCGACTCGACGCGTCCGCGATCGCCGAAGCGGAAGCGAAAGGTCCCGTCGCCTCGTTTCACCGCGGAGATCCTATCGATCGAGGGCAAGGTGGAAAGAATGGGGACACGAAAAAAGGAAAGTTTCTCTGAGCAGAGAACGACAGAAGATGCGACCCATCGATGGAGAGGGGGAGGGAGGGGGGGGAGGGGGGGGGGGGGGGGGGGGGGGATGAACGGGGATGTCCGCGGCTCCGATGGTCCCAAGTGAGAGGTTTGTGTCCACAGGGCGTATGATGAAAGCGGATTGGTGCGGGATGAGAGGGAGAAAGAACCAAAGTAAGAAGCTAGCGAGATGGAGTCGGGGAGAGTGCGAGAGAGGGGAAATTGTATTTTCTTCCGTGTCTGCGAGTGAGGGAGGGGGGGGGGAGAGAGAGAGAGAGAGAGAGAGAGAGAGAGAGGTAGGATGACGTCAGAGCCGTTGCCGTGGCGACGGGAGCTGTGGCTGCGCGGGAACGAATGCGCAGTTTCCACAGTGCTTCCCTCCTTCCCATCCATCGAATCAATGGATGCCTCCGCGGCCAGAGCAGGCTCTCCCGACTCGGTCTGCACGAAGGTCTTCGCTTTCTTCACGTGTGTGTGACGGCTCCGCGAGAGAGTGACCCATCTTCCCTGTCGATTTTTATCTCAACGAAGGAATCTTCAGCCAGGAAATAAGGATTTGAAAAATAGCGCCGCATGCCATGGCCTCGGTGGCAGCATGGCTTCCCTTTGCGAGGGCGGCCGCAATCGGTTGGGTCCCGATCGCCAGCAATCCCCTGCCCGCTCCGCCCGTCCCGAAACACAAACGCAAGACCGACGACGAGAAACTCCTCATCAACGTCTCCGGTCGTCGTTTCGAGACCTGGAGAAACACCTTGGAAAGGTACCCGGACACCCTGCTCGGTTCCAACGAGAGGGAGTTCTTCTTCGACGAGGATACCAAAGAGTACTTTTTCGATCGGGACCCTGACATTTTCCGACATATCCTCAATTATTACCGGACCGGAAAACTCCATTATCCCAAGCACGAATGCTTGACGAGCTACGACGAAGAATTGGCGTTTTTCGGGATCATCCCGGATGTGATAGGGGATTGTTGTTACGAGGACTACCGGGATCGGAAGCGGGAGAACGCAGAGCGACTCCTCGACGACAAATTGTCGGAAAACGGGGATCACCACTTGCCTCCGTTGACGAATTCGAGACAGAAAATGTGGCGAGCCTTCGAGAATCCTCACACTTCCACAGCCGCCCTAGTGTTTTACTACGTGACTGGTTTCTTCATCGCCGTGTCCGTGATGGCGAACGTGGTGGAAACTGTGGCCTGTGGCAGTCGGCCCAATTCCACGAAGGCCCTTCCTTGCGGTGAGAAATACAAGATCGTCTTCTTCTGCCTCGACACGGCCTGCGTCATGATCTTCACGGCCGAGTACCTCCTTCGTCTCTTCGCCGCTCCCGACCGATGCAAATTCGTCCGAAGTGTGATGTCCATCATCGACGTCGTCGCCATCTTGCCCTACTACATCGGGCTGGGGATCACCGACAACGACGACGTGTCCGGTGCATTTGTGACTCTGCGAGTGTTCCGCGTGTTCCGCATCTTCAAGTTCTCCCGACATTCGCAAGGACTCCGGATTCTCGGCTACACGCTGAAATCCTGCGCCTCCGAGCTCGGCTTCCTCGTCTTCTCTCTCGCCATGGCCATCATCATCTTCGCCACCGTCATGTTCTACGCCGAGAAAAACGTGGACGAAACCAATTTTACTTCCATCCCTGCCGCCTTCTGGTACACCATCGTCACCATGACCACTTTGGGGTGAGACATCTTTCTCTTCTTCATCTCGCGATCGCATCGCATGCTCGAGATTCTCGGCGTCCATATCCGATCCGTTTAGCATTAATCTCATTCGATTCCTCGATGGGCGTCGATGGGAATGAGATTTGCTCTCACATCATTATGATTGATAACATCAGATCCGTTGAAGCGATATCGATCTGCTACGTACCACCCGTGATTGATTGCACTCGAGCAAAAGAGGACAGCAGAGTTCTGTGGAAGCAGAAATGAAAAGAAGAAACTTGATGCGTCTTCGAAGGCGAAGCCAAAGTTCCGAGAACTGCATGCTCAAGCATGCACAGGGCTTAGGGGTCGTAGGGTTCCAAAGAATGAAAAGTTAAAAGCACTAAATCTGCGTGAGTGGCTTCAATATTTAATTTCTGAAGTAGACTTCTCAGAAACAATCGTTCAATTTGCTGCAAGAGGGGGCCCGAGGACTCATCGCAACTCTAGTCTTGATGTGGGTTCCCTCAACTGTTCGGATGCAGCAAAGCCAGATCCAGTTATTTCAATAAGAATTACCACCCCTGTAACATACACAGGGCCGTTTCTAGGGGCGGGCGAAGCGGGCGATCGCCCGGCGCGCCAGCAGGGTAAAGAGGGAGGAGGAGGGGGGAAGGGGGGGGGGGGGCGCCATTGGAACTTCTTGCCCTGGGCGCCAACACGCCTAGAAACGGCCCTGAACATACACGGTAGTGCCGTTGCTGATATACGTCAGAATAGATTTTAAACTAGAAGTGCATGGTCGCTGGGTACAAAACTAAGTGAGAATCGAGTAGGATTCCTTCCCTAAACCAGACAATGAGACTTCGACAAGAATCGCATGTGAAGACATTCAATGATAAACTGAACCATGCCCTGGAAACGATTCCCATTCGAATTTTTTTTTCCCCGAATGAAATGTTACCAGAGACTGCAAATCACATTCAATGAAGATTATGAGCTTTGTGACTTTGGGTTTATCGTGATGTAGCCTCCAACGTATGCAACCTCGAGCATTGAATTGCTCATTGCCTCTAAAATCTTTTTATGGGTATGCAAATAAAGCACTCGTTATGATGTATGCCATTCCGCGGAATATATAAGCGGTTTTCATAGAGATATAATAATAATAAATGAGGGCGGAAACGGCAGGGTAGTTTCAGACCTCGTGATTAATCCATAAAACAAGGGGCGGAAAGCCTGCAGACAGTAGGGACGGGGGATGTAGAAGATTTATGAATACATATTTTGTCTTGCTACGTGGGACGCGAAAATGGAACGCATAAGTTACATCCTATTGATAGCTTACTGCTTAAATCGGCGAACCTGCTATCAGCGACATCCTCTCTCGAAAGAAGACGACTTCTCTTCAATTTCCTCTTCAATTTTGCACAATAAAAGGTCTCCACCCTTGGGGGCGGTTGAGGTTCCGGCCCCAAGATCGGGCCGATGATAAGTCCCATTTCCCCTCTCATTTTCCTTCAGAGAGCGCTTATCTCATGTAGGATGCTACACAGCTTGAGAAATTGAGGTCCTCCGCTCCACCGAGTTTAAAATGCCACCACGCCATGGCAGAGTCATTCTGCAATGCTGGCAGAGCTGTGGTTGGACATGGAACATTCTAGAATAAACTGAGAGATGTGTCATGCCGTATTCATTTCCTCAAGAAGCTAATTACTTCCCTTCCCTTCATTTCCATGTAAATTCTTAGCCGAGTAAGGAGGATTGTTTGGTTGATATGGTAAAAAATTTAACGCAGCACTGCACCCGTCCTTATCGCAAGTTTTCTTTGCCTCAAGGTTTACAGCCTGGATGTTTATATTTTGCTCCTAAGGAGACAGTCGTTTCATCATGGCGAGTCGGAATGCCTCCAAAAATCGATCTTTTGTGAGAGATTATATATAACAGCTCTTTCCGACGTTAAATAGTCAGCCATAACGGAGTAGTGTAAGAAGAAAGGCTTTAGAGTCTCATTGAAAGGGGTTCACAATGTTTTGAAACCATGTTGGGAAAGCTCGAACTGTGACCTGGGAAGGGAGCCAAAACCCTAAAATCTCTCCGTCTCTTCTGAAGTACACCAAGACCGGCGCCAAAAAAGTCCGACAGATGGCAACCCGAAAGAATTCACCAACCCGAAGATTCATGGCTAAGAATGCGGGAGTGTCTGTGAAACCATCAACCGCATTATCAATAGATATCTGGAAACAAGGAAGAGATTTAAGGGTTCAGACCCCACCATCCCCAAGAGTGCAAAACCAATGCCCGAAAGTGGAAAGATGCGGTGACGTTGGATGAAGCTTGGATTTATGTGTGGCTGCATATGAGGTTCGGATCATTCATTGCGTTCCTCGTGGTGAAATACACTTTCAAAAGTGCTACCGCGAATGCAGATAATTTTTTATTTTAAAGTTTCGATGCATTCGCATGGATAGGCATGGTTGTAGCTGGTTACTGTTAAAACTGCAAAATGACACTGCAAGAAAGTGCCACGAAAAGCGAAAGTGAACTCTGGATTTCATCAAGATAAGGTTTCGAAGCTTCATTACGAGTAGGATATTCCCAGAGTTTATGAAAACGCCACCATTTTTGTGGGGAGCATCAAGACATAGCATCCAGCCACATTTCAGATTCAAATGGAATTTTCCTGAAGAAGATGGAGGAGACGATCTAAATTCGTGCCATTCCATCTTCAGACATCCCCGTCTATTCTCCCAAAATACCTATAGATTTTTGTGGGTTTGACCTACTCAAGAGACGCTTGGGAAGTAGGTGACCAGTGGAGATAAATGAACTCTGGAAAAATTGCAGGGAAGAAGCGGAAAGACCCCTTGATGTACTGAGTAGCCTCTTAGAATGGAAACTGAGATGATGGACTATTGCCAACATTCAGGGGTACCGAATCGAGCATGATAGATGGTGGAGGCAAATAAAAGTGATCGTCTGAGGATCCTGATAAATTCATTACCATATTAACCAAACAACCCTCTGTATGGTCACAACCAAGATGGAATTAGTGGGAAGTTCGTAGATTTCGCATGGAAGTCAGGAACCTGGTTCGTTGAAAGTGAAGTCACGACTGCTGCACTCTGGAAAAGCAAGGACAGAGGGAGAGTCTCTGATCAGGAAGTAAATGATCCAGTCTGCTTTTGGATTCCCTTCGTCATTGCCGGCGATCCTTACGCCTCTAAGTCTTGCTTCCATGATATTTTTTAATGGGGGGTAGGGTGGGGGGTACTCCACGCGAACCTTATTCAGTTTTGTATCGAAGGATTTTAGACCTAAGGTTTAATATCAGTTATGCTCAACTTAGGAATTCTGTTTCACTTCAGAAGGATTTCTAGCGTCCTTATAGGTTCCTCTAGCTCCGGGGTGGGCAACATGATCGCCAATCGCCACAAAATTGAGGCATAATTCTTTGTAATTAACCCCTCAGTGTCATTGGAATCGTGAAATACATTTATTTCACGCAAATTCTGAGTTTTATTCAAAGTGTGGCAATTTTAATGGTCGAGTTGCCACACCTGTGGCAAGAAAAAAAAATCATGTTGCCCACCACAGCTCTAGCTGATGCTTTATTAGGATTTATGGTTCTGCGTGTCTGTCTGTCTTTGGCTAATGAAAAACGAAGTGGAGTAATAAATGGCCAATAACCTTACGTGAAACCGAAAAAATAGCATTATTTATACCCCTTAGCGAAGACAGTAATAGAATCTGATGTGAATACTGCAACGATATGACGAAATAAATTTAGCCAAGCACTCCTGGTTTTTGAGCAGTGCCTTTGCAAAGAACAAGACCACGGCTACTGATTCCTCCCTATTTTTCCTGAAAAGGGAGAAACAGCTTGGATATGAACCATGACAGCATGAAACAAAGTTGAAAGGTCTTCTGCTGAAGCTTAAGAGCAACTTTTTGCTTCAGAATTTCGAGGGTTTTGAAGGTTATGGTCTTCAATAAATCTCCTGGCAGAGTCCCCTTAGTGCAATTGGTATGAGAGGTTGGTTGACCTTGGCACGCAGCCAGTACGAGTACATGAGGCAGTAGGCTAAGGACATTCCAGTTTTTGAATCCACGGATTCTTTCATACATTTGCGGGCATTGACTACGGAGATTCGGAGTCTCCAATCCCCTAAGACAAAGGATGAAAGAGACATTCAAAGTCAAGAGGAACGTTGGAGGATTCCATTCCTTGAAAAAGTCGCATGGTTATTTTCGTACGAGAAGGAAAGGGAAGGGACGAAAAAGAGAAATCAGATCTGACAGGGATCCCTTTTCTTTTTTCTTTCACGACTTAGGTATTGAACCATCAGTCGTGTCGAACCTCTAGCTCTCCGAAAGAAAATCGGCCAAACAGAATGAAAGGGGATGAGAACCCTGGATTGAAACTTGAATGTGGCATTCAAGACGGCGAAACTGCGAATAGACTGCTGTTTGTTCTGTGAAGCGACAACTTACATCAACAGTCGATTATAAAGCTATCAATAGGCTTCGTGTGAAAGACATCTGGCAAGCGTCAGACACTTCTATATGATACCACGGGACGCAGATGATTGAATGAATTTCGAATTACCAGTCACGCTTTCGATGGAAAGGAAGAACGGGAGGAAGCGCAAAAACTGACCGAGAAATGATTGATACCATAAAGATGATATTCTTGAAGTGCCTGGGTCTCCGTGAACCAGTCGAAAAACATCAACCCTGAGCCCCAAGTTTGACTCGCTTGTCATCCACCTACCTTGGGCCTCCTTTTTCCCCCCAACCGCGTGAGTGGGACAGTGACGTGGAAAGAGATCAGTTCCTTTTTGCCCTCCTCATGTCCCTTAATCCGTTTCTCTTTCCGTGTAACTCGAAAAATTCCTACGCCTTTTTTGTGGAATGATATATTTTAAGCACATCTTCCGTATGGTGGGCCAATTTTCTAAATCCTACGTGGCAGAAACGGCCAGCATTCTCATGAAGCCAGCAAATATCGAGTTCTAACAGAATATATGCCAATTTTATTTCCTAGGTGATTCATAGTTGTGGAAATTTTTTCGCAACAATTTTTACGTCACAGTGGCAAAGGCATGTAAATGTGGTGCAAAAAATATTTGCTCCCACTACCTCCTGACAAACTAGCATATTTGGGTCGAAAATAAAAAATTGCCCTATATTTATTATTATCGTACAATACCATATGCAAAATGCGAACTTGGTGTTACCACTGTGTGCATAAAAAATGGTCCTGATTCTTTCAGGGTAAGATTTCAACTTCTTCATACATAATTTCTTCCATTCGATCCTTCACAATTGATCCCTCATGCTCGCAAACATAGAGATCGGGTGAGTTCCCCACCTCACTTCGATTTGTTTTGCTTGGTTGGGATCGCTCTTCTGGTAAGTGGCACTTTCTGTGATGATGTTTGGACTCTATCGCGGCAGCTTCAGTGACCTGCGCCTGAGTATCAATATCAATTCAGGCCTTCTTCCAGTTCTGTTTCACCCAGCTTTCATCAAAGTTCAGTTCCTTGCAATCCCCCTTTTCTTGATAAAGGTTGCACCTGGATCTTTAGCAATTTTGCAAGCCACACTCAGCTCAATGTTTGCTCAGTAACCGTTCCGTTGCTTAGGGCACCTGCCAATTTGCGGATAAATATGAAAAGACGTAAAAAAAATATTGCTTACTGCTGGTTTTTCTTATAGAATTTACAAAATCTATGCATGTTATTCGTTGCAAACTCCAGGAGTGAGGGGGGGGGGCTATCATTACGCAACACCCCGTAGAATATCCGTAAAAGTAAGTGAACTGCATGAGATATCGATGTCTACCACCCTAAATGACGAATTTTTAATCTCTCTCGTGCTTTCACATGGAATTATATTCATTTTCTGTATTAAACTATGAATTTTTTTTTCACACATTCTTCTCCTATTTCCGACTGTTGATCTTTCGATGTGAAGCTCTTCTCGGATATCTTCACGCAGACGGTTTTCAGCAAATTCCACCTTACTCATAGAAAATGGTGGAAAGGAAGGGAGTTGGAAATCACCGTCTCCCCTCCTTTCCTTGACCTGTTGAGTACCGCAATTTATCGCCGTCAACGACTAACTTTCACCGTGATGGACCTCAAGCAATGGTCTGACGGAAGTGGAATAGTTTCCCAAATGGGGACGACTCCCCAGCCGTTTGTTGGATGTCTATTATCTTGATGGTGCCAGCCATCAGTTTTCCATGAACCTCACCCACCGTCGGTAAGTTCGTATTAGGTGCGTGCATTCGAATTCATAGGCCTATACGTTTTTTATGCACCTAAATTTTGCTACCCCTATATGCCAAATGGAAGAAGGTTAGACTCATTATTCGACATTAGTTTCAGTTTAATATGAGAAAAATTCGTCGGAGTCTCGTGTATGGAGAGAGAACGTCAGAGTGTACTCGACCGGATGATACCTAGGTATATTATCGACGATCGTACAACATGTAGTCATATCGCAGAATGCGTCATTTTTCGAACTGAGGAAGGGGAACATTCCTAAAAATGTTATGAATGAGAATGGAACTTAAAATAGAAACGGATGGACTATGTGATAAAAGTATGATAAGCCTGGCACTGACGGCTGGAACGACTGAGTTAATGAACATCCGACAGACAGTTGAGGTAGAGACCCTGGAGACAGAGCCTGGGGAACGCCTTTAGCACTTTTTGCTCCAGCCTGCCGAGTGGCAAACACTCCACCCTGCTCCTTTTCTCTTCGATTGCTCGGTGTCCATCACCATCAATACGGGTTGCATATCGCTGGAGAGCTCTTTTATCCCTTCTCATTTGGTATGCAATGTTCGAGGTTTCGCGCAGATGTCTCAGGAGGGCAATGGATAAGAAGTGAATGAGCTTCGATTTTCCGCGCTGTTTACTTCTTTTTGCAGAGCTCTTAGGTGTTATATATAACATCTTCCCAGTCCTCCTGCACTCCATGAAATGACTTGAAATGCTTCTACCGGGTATCGGCAGTTATCAAAAAATTAGTTTTTCAGGCACCTGGGATGGAGAAAAATGAATATTATTAGTGTTCCGGAATAAATAATTTAGTCCTCTTTAAGACTATGGCAACGTAAAATTTCAGTTGGGGACGAGAAAAAAAAAATCGTTATGTCACGTTCCTTTATGGACACCCTGTATATTTACTTTACATAGTGTCACGGGAAACTAGTATCCTCAAATGGCTTTTCTCAAGTTGGTTTTGGTCATTAATCGATGAAAAATAATGAAAGAAGGGAATGAAACTATACAGATTCAAACTGGAATTAAATGAACGGCTTGAGTGCACCTGGTCAGCTTCAGTTAAGCTGACCTGATTTCATAATATCTGCTATGAAGTCTTAAAACCAGATTTGGTCCCCATCGGAGCCCATTATGAAATCAGGTCGACTGTATGCAACCATTCTGTTGTCTCCACTATATCTAATAATATATGCTTTAAATTGAAAACAAACTTTTGATAATATTATAAAATTCTAATTTTAATACAATATTTTCATAATTAAATATTTGCTTTCAATTAAACGTATTCGTAGATATATATTTGTGGGGAATGGCTTTATGCTTTCCATTTATACTCATACATTAAAATATTTACTGTATTCGTGCACGTTTATGCATGTTTAATATGTTTGAATAACGAATGTAACATTAACTCCTCTTCCTATGATGAGAGAGACTCATGAATGGCCCCGAAAGACTCTTGAAGAGATCAGCTGAGTTGAGCCCGCTCTGTTGCTGAGCGGGCTCAACTCTGTCACTTGAACGCTGAGCACTAGTAAGACTTCTTAAATGGCGCTCATTTTTATTCTAGAAGCCTGTTGCCCTTATCCTTGACCGGACCACGGGCGTAGATTTTTCCTCTGCTCGTGTTTACTTGATAGAGATATATTTATATTGTAATCTTCGCTACGATTGGAAGATTAGGGCAAGTGGTATTGAGCAATACCGGCTCAGAAAATTTTCCAATATTCAAGAACGCGGGAATAAGCTGATAATCCTTACGATTGACATTTTCCTTCGCACCTATCCATACCAGGGGGATGCGTCTTCGATCTCGTAATTTCAATCAGGAGAGGAGAATTAGAATGAGGAAGGCTTGAGCTGTGAGAATGACTTAGCCCCTACTTTGCCGCAGTTAATCCGAAGTTATTCAAAACTAAGGCCATTTGTACGTATCTCGCCGTGATATTCTTCGAAATTAACGAACGAAAATGGTGGGAATGGGCATCAACCAATCCCAGAAGAGGTTTCCTCGGACTGGTAGTGATTGTATGCTTACCTTCTAGCTTTCGAAATCCAACAATTAACGTTCTCAGATGTTAATACGAATGAATTTCCTTATTCTCCTTGGTTGTTCTTTCTCAAGGATCTTATCACGGGTGCTAATCAAATACAGCTTGCAAATTATCTCGAATTTCCGACATTCTTCCGACATAGAGTTCCAAAGTTTAGGCCCTTGTGGAATTTAAACATAAACGCAAATGAGCATATTCAGTTGCGGAATTCAGTGCCAATAAGCCAACTCTTGCGATGAAAAGAGGCCGGTAGCTTACTATGACTTTTTTTTGTCCTGAATGATTTCGTGGAAAGCCTCCGCTGAGACGTGCTATTGCAAGTTTTTTCCCTTCCTAAAGGAAATCTCTCCTGCCCCTACGGTCTGCCCTTTTCTTCTCTTTCTTATTCTCTTTCTCGGCTCTCAGTTGGGAGCTTGTGGGAGAGATCGATAAAGGTCGAAGGTGAAAAGAAAGGGGACATTTTAATTAAATCTCGTCTCGTCTGGGGTTGGAGATCCCGAAAGCTTTTCCTTTTCTTCTACTTCATGCTTCGTTATCAGTGAAAGCTTCCATCTTTGCGCTCGTACTTTTCCTCTGAAGACTTGTGCTCACAATGGTGTCTGTGCTGCGAAAAGAATCGGTATGCGTCTGATGTACGACCCAGCTCATCTCGTGGTGGTCGAAAACAGAAGTAATCAGAGGAGTTCTCCTTGCCAAATTGCTAGCAGCTATTTGTAGGAAAAAAAAAATTTGTTGGCTCTTCGAGGAGAATTCGCAACTTCCTCCAGCATTCCTTCTGCTTTTTTAAAGCTATGTATAAAAGTTAAGCAGATGGGAATTATTATTTCTCTGAAATAAACATATAATAAGTTCTTCAAAATTCACATTGCCACTATTGCCATCTTGGCATTATTGTTATAAAGTTGATGACAGAAGTAAGGGAAACGTTGATCGGATACACAATTTCAAAAAAGGTGAGCGATCGAGAAGCAGCAGATGGACTGAGAAGGGAAAACAGAAAATAAAAGTTTGTGTCCAATAAAGAAGCTCAGGGGAGCACACTTTCTGTGGAATGCTATGATTTTTACGTAGGACGGTCCACCGCCTAATTTTCCTTGGACGTCCAGACCATCTCGCCACCATATTTCGGAAATGCTCACTTTTTTTTAAGTATTTATTTATACATTTTCCAAGTGTATTTCATGATGCACATCGATTTAATTTCTATGCATAGCAAATTCCTGATGGATATTCCAGATATCCATATGGACATGTAAACAATGGTAATGGACAATTATATAAGTTTCGCTCACCGCTTCAGTCGTTTTTAAGTCGCTAAAGTTAGCAATCAGGTAGTCCTCTTTCAGCTACCCTGTACGGTAGGTACTGCTGACGAGAAAGGTATTGTTTTTGGTAATTTAGGTAAGATTTTCAAATCGTAACGTCCATTTATCTTACCTAAATTTCATTACATGACACTAACAATTATATAACAGTGATAGTAAACATGTCAATCACGATGACAGGTAGCTTACTAATCTCAATGCTTCTTAAAATATACATGCAATGGAAAAAATAGCACGGGCTGCCGTGGAGACTTATAAATCTCTCGTCATCTTAGATATTCAGAGTCAAATTAAGCAGTGAGAAATATATTGTGGTGCAAGTGACAACCCCAGCCCCCCTCATGCCGCGCTTACCCTAACCCTACCGCTTCTTCCGAAAAGCGTGACCCAATATTTGAACCTTTTCTTTTCATGTTCTGCAAATGTATTTTTGTGTCCCATGGTAGTCGTTTCCGCAGAATTTCCCCTTACTGGATCTCGCCCTTTAGGAGCATTTGTTCAAAAATGTGTAGCATCTGTCTGATCTATTCCTCCAGCAATTCGACATTAGTAATCGTTATGGGAAGGATTTCCTCAGCTCGTTGGGAAATATGGCAACTTATTTTGGGTCGTGAGGAATCGCGAAATGGGAAGGTGTAGGAGAATCTGCATGACTATGAGCGAATGGAAGTGCAGCAAAGGAAAAAGTAGAAGATTTAAGCCATAGAGAAAATGTGAAGGCAGAACCAACGTGCAGCGTCTATGCTCGAACGAGTAACTCGTGAAGTTCGTCAGGATGGCTTTTCGCCAGCACATCTGGATCATTTTCAAAGCCGACATCCCTCGAGTGTTTCCTTGATGAATCTACATTCTCGGTTGCGTGCGTCTTGACATTCTTTCTTCATTTCCCCCCCTTGCTTCTTTCATGACTTGTCCAGGTTCTCTCATGATTCTTCAGGGGTCGGGGACCGCATCAACGAAAAACCACACAGTGCAGTTAACTTGTTTGTATGAATGATTAAACAATATATATATTTTTAAAAAGCATTCGAAACACTTCCTTATCCCTTGTGATGCCATTGTGACAGCATCTGCCCAAAGAACAAACGTTCCTGCTGCATAATTCGGCATTACGAGGGTGAAAATTCTAGTCTGAATGAAATAAGCGTATGCTTGTGGCCTCGAAACAGTACCTAACATACCGTTAGCAAGCATGATAAATAGAGGCTATTTTATCATAAGTATTTTTTGTTTTTCTTCAAATCGACATTATGCCATATAGGGTTAAAGAGTGCCATTCAGTAAACAAACATACTGGCCTTTCAAGTAAAGGGTAGTTGAAGTTCTCCCTGTACATGCTTCACTCATCATGACTCGAGTTGTCAACCTTTTCCCCTCACTCATCAAGATTCTCCATCCTCTACCCGTATTTGCTTTAAGCAAAATCATCTCTCTGTATTGATAAATATGAAAGATAAGTAAAAGATAAAAGTTTTATTAAAATCTCTGAAGCTTTGAAGTTTTCTACGCGGTATACAAAAAGGGACATTATTATTCTAGAGACCTACATGCAATATTATTTTTGCCTTCAATGAGGAACTCCGGCATTATTCATACCTCAATGGTTGAGGAGGTTCACTTTCATACATCTTTCCTTGGAATAACATAGGATATGTCTCTTAAGGAATATATAATGCCCTAGTCTCCTTCTTAAGATAGAATATGCATATTACACGGTGAGTGGAAACAAAAACGACCGAGCCTGTGTGTATTATTTTATGCCCAGACAGTTCAAGATGCCGTTTTCAGTAACAAATAAAAACGAATTCTGCGCTACGTCACCTCAGCAGAATAAAAAGCGCAACAAAGTGACACCAGCCTCAGCAAATTTGGCATTCAAAATGGCCCCCTCTCGTAGCGATGCAAGCTTGCAGTCGGCTGCTCCCGCCCATACGTTCATGACAGTTTCGCTTTGTCCCCTGCTTAGGGGTTGAAATTTATAAGGTGTGAATGGAATTTTAAAGGATGTAAATGGCCAAAAATAGTCGACTCGAAGCACTTACTTGGAGGAAGAGACGGTACTTAAGGAAAGCTTCTTCACCCCTTCACGTGGAAGAACATGTGTGTACCCCGAAAAGGTACTTATCAATAATTTGCGACAACACATAGGCGTATAGACCAAGTAATTTCTTATGCACTGTGCATGCCAGATCTCAATCATTTTACTTTGTCATAGATATGTCTTCCGCCGAGCGCGTAAAACACTACACAGTGTGCGATTATGGTATGCGCTGGAACATATTGTAAATTGGTTTTCATGTTTTCATGTGAATCTACCATTATTCCCTTATCCGTGTACTAGGCTTGTTTAGTTCATTACGACGGTGTCCTAAGTGCTGTCACATCAAATCCTGGGTATATCAGATTAGATAATGAGAGTCCCTAAAATTAGACGGGGTGTTATTCACGCACTCATTCCATCAGGGATTGTTCGTGCCCGCGAAGGTAGATATTATGGCAGATGACAAATTCGTGCCACGAGGACATTATGGTGGAGCTTTGGTGATCTGGGACCGTGCCTCTTTTCCTTTCAAGGGGAGAAGAGGAGAGCTTGGTCATCAAGTCTTTGAACATAAGACTTTTCCCTAATGGAAAACTATCCTGGAATTTTTTTCTGAAGGAGTTATGTTTAATACATAGCTAGATGGGATATAGAAGTCCAGCAGATTGAAGGTGAGGGACGCTCTAGTGAGAATTTGTCGCTTTGACATGACATTAGAACGTTTTCAGAAAGCTCCTTAAACGTGATAAGAGGTAAACTTGTAGTGTAAGGTAATGAATCTTGGTTTGAGATGCCCGTTGCTCGGACCATGACTTTTCTTTCCTTCATTGAATGGTGAAAACCACTATAGCCGTTAAGCTTATGTGGGAAGCGACCCATTAGAATTGGGATCATGGCGTTATCGCGTGGGTATAACTGGACGTGACAAGACCATGATATAAAGAAATATGGGCGAGGCCCAGTCTAACGTATCAGTCTCTTGTGAGTTTATGGTCGAAGATGACGCAGGCAAAAAGCTTGTGAAGACATACAGCCCGTCCAGGTCCAGGAGGGACCACTTTTAACCCTTTCAGTCCCGGCGGGACTCAGGAGTCCCACATTTTCTTAGCATATGTTATAGGGTTACATAGGAATTCACGACCTTTAGGCCACGGCAGGATTCTGAGTCCCAGTTTACAGTAGCTCACCTCATGATGTCAAGTTGACAGCAGTCCACAGTAATATGAAGCTGCTGTACTTCCTCCGACACTTCAAATATGGTGTCAACTTTTGCATTTATTTCAGCTAATACATTTCTTTCCCAGCCTTTTTTTGTTTTTGCAAGCTAGATAATGGGTAGTAGTACAGGAATGATGGGAAACATACGACGTAAAATATGGATGAGTACTAGCTGAACTAATTATATCTAAGAATTTTATTAAATAATTAAATTTTATTAAATAGTTAAATTTCATTAAATGGTTAAATTTCATTAAATAATTAAATTTCATTAAATAATTAAATTTCATTAAATAATTAAATTTCATTAAATAATTAAATTTCATTAAATAATTAAATTTCATTAAATAATTAAATTTCATTAAATAATTAAATTTTATTAAATAATTACTTTTTTAATATTAAATAATTACTTTTTATTAAATAATTACTTTTTAAAATTAATTAAATTTTTTTTATTAAATAAGTATTTATTTTACTTAACCCTTTCAGACCTGAATTTTGGCCGCTATCGGAATTATATATATATTTTTGCATTTTTGAGCTCTATTATGATTTTAATTGAAATTTTCGTGCTTTTTATATGGTTTTCATATTTTGTATAAATTTACTATATCATACCATATATTATATATTAAACATTTAATTAAATAACTGAAGATTAAAATAGTAAAGGGTAAGAGAAGGCCTCTGATGGAACTGAGCCATGCATAATTACACCCATTTTAGCGTAATATGTAGCGCAAAGTCACGAGAATTTTAAGAAGTTGCCATAGACACAATGTAAATGCAATGTCCATTGGAATGGACGCCAGGTCTGAAAGGGTTAAGGAAACCATTTAAAAGCACTTTTATTTTACCTTGAACCTTGTTGAAGCTCAAAAAGTATATGACATTTTTCAATGCCTAGAACATAATTCACAATTCATGAACGCATCAATGAAAAATCACAGCTTATCAAGGAAAAACGGAAAAGCGATATGGAAACAAGATTGACAGTCGCAGCTACAGTGCTTCTGCAGTTTTACGGTATCTTTGACGGATCGTGGTTTTCAAATCTGGAATTCCCGAGGAGCCGAAACTCTCGGTTTATTGGGGTGTTTACCTCTCCACTCTCACCTAAAACCACGAACTGTGGGTAATGGCCGAAAGAATTAGGTCACGAATACAAGCTGCCTCGTGAGGTTCTTGCAGCGGGATGTGAGTGAGAGGATGCAGGTTGTCGTCATACATGAAAATCTCAAGATCGAGCTGCTACTCCTTCGGATGGAGAGATCTCAAACCCGTTAGTTTGGACACATCTGCGACGCACCTCACGAGAGAATCCCGGAAAAAGTTTCCCTATCCAAAATACAGTAATTGGCAGGAGACCTGTCAGTGGGCCTCCTTCAAGATGGAACGACTAATCTGTGAAGCTTTGTCGCGAGAGGCTCGGCATTCCTCGTCCACCCTCACCCAGGATCGGGAACATTAGAGGAAGATCCTCCGCCTGCTTAGCCGTGACCTCATTCTGTTTGGACAGAGGGAAATGAAAATAGATGAATAAATGAGTAAGCCGTTACTTTTACTCAGTTACTGAGTAAAAGTGCCTGTCACTGGTAATGGGGGACACGTTTCTTCATGTGTCTTCATTTTCAAATGCATGCATACTGTTCGTAGCTTGCACTTGTTTCCTGCCAGGAGGCATAATTTACAAAGTAAGGTATATCAGCTCGGTTCCTGCCAGAATGTGCTTAACTATCTTGCCTGCCAATTCTGCTACAAGCCAATATACAAAGGCCCGCTCCTTGGCATAACGAGGTCATGGATCGTGTAGTCATTCCGAGTGCATGACTCATCTCAAGTTGTACACAGTTGAAGAAATGTTCATACCAAGGTGATGAACCCTGGACTTAAAAAAATGTTCAGGAAAGTTTGAACGGCATTGCTCCGAAGAGAAGGGGGAAAAACTCATGGCAGCCCTGCGTGGTATTCTCGTCACATTCCGTTGCATTACGCTTATCGATCGGTACCAGGATGTGTGGAATGGATGGCCAGAGCCATGCAGTACTACAGAAGGTCCTTTTCTTCCAAGTTTAATTAAATGCCAGGTAAATATCACGAAAAGTCCATCGCATCGCATCATCCAGTCTAAGTTGGATCACTCAGATAACGAGAATGATTCACTAGGGTGCTTATTGGGCTGCCTTATCGACTTTTGGAACGTGACCTAATCTCAATTGATTGCATCTCAAGTGCGCGAATATCGGCGAAGTCATTCTATGAAAAGGAAAATGTCTAGATATGCTCACCCAAGAGACCCGGAAGACGCAAGCCGCATAATTTTAAACATCAGAAGTTCCTGTGTGCCAAGCGGAAAGGGAACGTGCTGTACTCAAGCCTACTTATTTTGACATTTGCAGCTGCATCATCATTAACTTATAGAACGCTGGCGCTCCGGTGAAGGCGTGGAGTTGCATGACTACAAAGAAGTCATGTTCCCCCCCCCCCTTTTCTCATATCCCGCACGGAAGACGTTGGCCACCTTCCTCGGCGAGCTCCTTCACCCGAGTCGAAAAATTTGCACGAAAGGAAGGCTTGCTATATGCGGTTCTTACGATGCTCGACAGCTCCTCGCCGTTACATGGACTTGCCATCCGTGCGTATCGTATGGCACGCCAGGGTTATAAATAGGCCTCTTTACCTCGAATACTCTGTCTAATGACCTCCTTTCTGTGCATCGATTTCTTCATCCTGGACGAAAATAGCTACGCCAAAGGCGTAATGACGCGGTATTGTGTAGATGTGAGGAAATGACTCTTGGGTGAAGAGACACCAAAGGCACTAAGAAGTCGATCGCCTATATTTAGCCACAAAGGCATCTTCTATACGCTCTTTACCCCCAGCCCAAAAGGCATCACTTCAAAAGAATTCATTCCACGCTGATTATCTTAGCAATACACTTCGCAGGAATGATGTGAAAGAGGGATCACAGACAGAAGAGGTTGGCCAGAAGAAAGTATAGTATGAGCTTCCATATCCTTGTGGCCCTCTTCCACCCATAAACTTCCCCCCACGCTGGATGCTAATGAATAAACGAAGAAGGCATTCCACCGCTCTTTTGGAAATAAGAGGAAGACGCACTGTTGTAGAGCGTTTTTTCAGCTTAGTATACTTGTTCAGAAAACTTTTTTTGTTCCTCATCCTTCAAAAGGCCATTTAACATTCATGGGAATAATTCGTGACAAATATGTGCAGCGACAAAATTCTACCACGCTCGATTTTGCACAGAAGTCGATAGCTGAGAACGAACCCATCGCATCTTCTTTCCCCTTTCATGCCGTGCTGGAAATTATATCTCCTTGCCTTTTCCGGAGAAGAAAGATTCGGTTTTCGTGCCCATGGAATCATGAAGCCAATGAGTGACAGGCGAAATGGATGAAGAGAGTCACGCACACATTCATAAGAGATTTTGTCCTCCCATTTGGATTCATTTTTCAACGACCTTCCCTCTCTTTCTCTTTCCTCGTCCGTGAGCCGACGCCTTTTCTCTCTTAACCTCTGCAGGTAATAAAATATATATCATATATCATATCGATTCCATATCGCCAATGGACGAAGTCGAAGCATTGCGAAGTTTCGATGCTACTGGACCTCGGGGATCTTGAGAACTTTCCGTTTGGATCCAGCATCGGATCAGATGTGAGAGAAATGAAGAGGAATGGCTGCGATAACAATGAGAGAAGCTCTACCTTTTGCATTCAGTCGGCGATCAATCAATCTCTCTCTTTCTTTCGTCTCGCATGACTTGCTTTTCGCAGCGACAAGGGAGGAGAAAGAGATATAATCAGGCATTGAGACTCCTACTGGCCTCGGAGAGGAGGCCTGCGGAGCGATTCTCACTAGGACCTCACTTTTTCTTCGTATGCTGGCAATAAGGCGAGCTACCTCAAGATCGAAGACAAACATGGAACACTCCAAAAGTTTTGTTGTTCTAAATTAATTGATCACATAAGCTCGGAGCTTTTATCAGTGGAGGTCAAATGCCAAACGTTATCCCGTTCTCTTCACTCTGCACCAGCTGGTGAAATGAATTTCGATTCCATCAATTTCAGTTCGGCAGAGACTTTTTTAAATATGGACTTCAGGAGAGGAGATCCCTATCAGCAACTTTTCAAGATCAAATACTTCAGACCTGAAATTGCTGATTGGCCAATGCTCAAAGAATTCTCAATCTTTTGATATTCGTCAGTTTAGCAGAGCTTGAACCCAATGTCTTCTGTAATCCAATCCTTGATTGAATTACACATTGCAGTTAGCACTTGTAAAGTTTGTGTAATGGCACCATGAGAAGACGTGTCGCCTCAGTAATGGGTGCTACGTATGGAAATGTAATTATGTACGAGTTTTGGTATTCACTGTATCGCTGTGTCAACAGCTTCGGGTTTTGTGTGCATATCCTCGTGGGAACACCCCCCGATGTGTCTGATGAAGGTATTGCTCAGTTTTCGTTCGATATGCCAAGCATCTTTCTCATCTTTTAACTATGGAGCTGCGCAGCACTCCAAATTGACTCATATTTTACTCATAGATTTCCTATTCCAAAATTAGCTTTCCTCTCATAAGGTAGCGTCAAGCTAACATAATTTGCCTCCATGCTTAGGGTATACTCGCAACGCTCATAAATTTTCTCGCGACGTGGACATCTGCTCTCCTATGGCTTCAATTTTCATTGAACGACAATTACCAACTGTAAAGTCCGCTTAGGAAGAAAAGAACCCGTCGCAGAATTTGTGTCGCGTGTACATGTGTATGAATGTGTGGGTGTGGGGGGGAGGGGGGTGTTGTGCGTACGTGTCAGGAGGCGCTGCAGCGGGAGAATAAGTTGTGCAATGCATAAAGCGAGGATGCCCTTTTTCCCGGTCTTTTTCTTTCGCCAACTTCTAGTCTCCAATTTTCAATGAAAATTCTTCATACTTTAGAAAGTTTCTTATTTTTTTTTCTAAGACAGGACGTATTACACTACACAGAATGTGGGTGTCTGCTTGGCACAGACACAACTACCAAGATCACAGTCCCTCAAGCGAGGACGTCACTCAACAGTCCTATTGGAGGCCTTGCGGGCGGCTCACTGATTGCCTAGGCCCATGACTGGCACGAGTGCTCTTAAGGTGTCCTGCACTCGTATCTCCTAGACGTGGCTCAGAGTGGCATGCGTGTTACTCCGAGTAAAGCTGACACTCCCCATGAAACAAGGTGAGTTTATTGGCGGAGAAGAAGCCCGCCACCTCCTGGGTTTCACTCGGAAGTCGAAAATCACTTGGACTTCGAATCCGGTCGGAAATGTCTTGTTCAATATCGAGTTCGTCCTTGCCCTTGCGTGAAACTTTAGGTGTCGTGTCTAGAGCAAGATTGATTATAGGTGCTATATGCACGAGCATGATAATTTTCGAGGCCATTCTTTACAGCCTGTCACAACGTTCCGAGAAAAATAAACTTGGGTTCCACCGGAGTCGTTATGCATACTGTAGAAGGCAATGGAAGGATGAGAGATTGCTCGGTTATAGATGTCATGATGGAAGACCATGGCTTGGTTCTCTCCGAAGCCTTGGATCAGTTTACAAATGAATTCGAAATTTGCCTCGATACGAGGTTCGTTCAAGATGTAGTGATGAATGCGGTACATTTCTGTCTTTCCTGGAGTAGCTCAAAAATGCTGCTTGCTATGTTTGTTCTATTCCTGTGTGACATTTTAGCTCTGCACTTCTAAAATGCAGTTGGTTGAATATACTGCTTAAATATGACCAATTTTGCGAAAGAGGAATAAAGGGTTGTGATGCCCTTTGTTATTATTCACAAGCGTAGGTGATTAGAGCATCAATAATATTTAACGGAATTTACACAGTTTTGGCCTCAAAACTGAGCATATCATAGGGATGTCCTTTGTTGGACTCAAAACTGTGATTCTTATTCAAATACTAGTTTGTTTGCCCTTCGTGCAAACAAACTCGCTATGGTCGCGCCTTCGGCGCTCCAGTCCAGGTTAGTAATTCATTCATTTCTTTATTTTCAAAGTGGGCAAAAACCTATTAAAAGTAGGTGCCTGTCAAAATGTGTGCCGAGAGATAAGAGACCGATATTTTCATCGAAACAATTACCCCGATTATTTCTTGTGTACCTAACTTCGGATCTCTTCATAATCTGTCCTGAGTGGTCACATTTGAAAAGTAGGAAATGCACTCAGCAATCAAAGAGGTACTTATGCTCCAAGTTTCAACTTTTTTAGTTCTCTCTTTCATTGGATGAGAAAAGTTTCTGAAAAATGCACCTTTTAGCAAAAAATGTGCCCTCAGGAGTTTTACCTGAAATTTAATTTTTTTTTTTACTGAAATCAGTACTGGGAGAATTACATACCTACCAAGTTTCAGTCTTATCCGTTAGCTCTTTTTGCTAGTGCAAAAATATCTTTCGAAGAGCCGACGCAGCCAATAGTTGTGCCCTGAGGGTATGCACCACAAAATTTCAATTTTTTCTGAACTCACCATCACCTTAGTTATTGGTGTGAAAGTTTCAGTTTTCTATTTCTGCCCAATTTGGTAGGAAAATTTTCTTCTTATTTTTTTAACGTCATCCCCCAAAAAATATGCCCCCAGGGCATACATCCGAAACTTGAAATTTTTCTTGAACTCAGAGTCCTAGTAGGCTCGTCCATGTCAAGTTTTAGCCTTCAATGTTCATCCGTTTAGACTGAAGCAACAAAAAAAGTATTTGAAAACATCTCCCATCAAAACTGAAATTTGTGCCCCCAGGGCATTTACCTCCAAAGCCTGATTTTTTCTGAATTCAGGTTCCCAATAAGTACTTATGTATCAAGTTTCACCTTTCTATCTCTGGCCAATTCGGAAGGACAAAAAAAATTATTTGAAAACGTCACCCCCAAAAAGTATGCCCCCAGGGCATGCATCTGAAACTTGACATTTTCCCTGAATTTTGTGTCTCAGTAGGCACGTCCATGCCAAGTTTCAGCTTTCCATGTCTCTCCGTTTGACTGAAGCAAATATATATCATTGAAAACATCTCCCCCCAAAATGGGTGCCCCCAGGGCATATACCTCCAAAGTCGGATTTTTTCTGAACTCTGCATCCCAAAAGGTACATGTGTACCAATTTTCAAATTTCTAAGTTCTCTAGGACATAGTTAGAATTAGCGTTAGTCAGTCACTCAGTCAGTTACAATCGTCTATATACAGGTATATTAGATAAACAGGCTGAGAGAAGATATGGGGAGTATTGCATGAAACTGACTTTAGCCTAATGGAGCTATAAACCTCCTTACTTGCCGCTAAAGGAGGTTTAAACCTCCTTTAGACCTCCTTTAGGTCCGTTAAAGGAGATTTAAAGCTCCATTAGGCTAAAGTCAGGTTCATGGAATCCACCAGAATGTGAACAGCTGGGTCATAACATTGTTTAAACTTTGCATGACTGCAGACGGAATAGTATGCAAAATGTCTGGGGGAAATTTAGAACCCGAGTATGCGAGGTCGCGATCGCGGAGGAAGCAGCCAGGTTGAGCATTCAGATGCATCCGACTATTCGACATCGCCCGAAAATAATTTGTTACTCGGCTTTTAAACGACCAATTTCATTCAAGTTTCTATGAAACCACCTGCAGGTGATGAATGTGACATCCTATAAGTTTCCTGTTAATATCTTACATGGAATTTTGATGCCGTGTGAATTTGGATTTTTTTTTAGCTATCCACTGGTATTTGCATATAAGCACCCGCATTTTCTTTCAATTTGTTCATATTTGAACGAGAAACACATTTTTATTTCAGCGAAAGACAGTTTCAGAAGGAGTATATTTGATCAATTCCAACTTTGAGGCCAAAACTCCTCCTCTCTGTTTACTGTTTAAATCGCTTATCCGTCTTTTTAGAAGACATTACTGGTCGTAGGCTATTCGCTATTGCGCCAAGTTGCTTCATTGAAACCAAAATAGTGATAATGGCAGAAGATAATTTTTAAAATCCATAAATAAGAAAAAGTACAGGATATAGTGCTGAGAATGGTAACGATGATATAGACCAGGGCTTCTCAACCCAGGGGTCGCCAAAATCATATTTGGGGTCGCGAACCGACTAAATCCCAAATTATGCATTTCTTAGCGATTTTAGCGCACAGGTGGGGGAGCCTGTCGAACTTCGAATAGTGCTTGGGGTCGTGAATGGTATGATGGTGATTTTTTTGGTCGCGCGTGAAAAAGGTTGGGAAGCCCTGGTATAGACAAAATATCCGAATATCCAATCATGACAAAAATTGATTTTTTCCGAGAAGGGAATGAAAAAGCGGGGATGGGAATAAAAAAGCACATCGATCATGACATATCGAACGTTGATATTGGCAGCGAAAACTATTTTTAAAGAAGGGAATTCTGCATGAGAGAAGACTTGTCCGCCTCATGAATGCCTCCGGAGATTCACACGTTCTAAAGACGGATTTTCATATCCTGAAAGCCAGGCTTTTCTTTTCCATCAACGGCAGAGAATGAAAACTGGAAGGGCTCTCTTAGGGCCCTCCCATAAATAAGGCAAAGAGGATCGTATCAGCGTCCTATTCTGTTATTCCTGGAAAATTTCATGGAGCCTTTCATCTATTTCTATTCATTGAATGCTCATGGTCATTCAAAAGAGACAGGCCGATAATGCATAATTGAATCCGTCTTCTCCCAAGTGGAAGACAGGCTATATCGCGTGTATGCCTGAATAATATAATGGAAGACGATCTAATCGACTTGAAAACCCTTCTCTGGGGAACCATGGCGATTATAAAATTGGTGACGAGATCGAGATGACTGATACAAATGAAACTGTATTTGTTTCGAGGAATCAATTGAAGAATTAAAAAAATATATAGGCTAATATTTTAACCATCGATTTGGCAGTCACGGATCTCGTGAGCAGTGGCGTGCTCCCGCCTGGGATACGTTTTACAGGTTCGATTCTCAAAAAAAAAATTTAATATGGCCGCACATGCAGAGAGGGTTATCAATTTTTCATATGTCCCATTGGGATTTTTTGGGCACGCTACTGCTCGTGAGCCATCAAAGTTTCAGAATACCCTTTTCAATGTTGCAATTGCACCGTTATTTTTTTTTCTGTCTAAAGCACGAGAAAGAACACCAACTGTGCGCACTTCGATTTCGTGGAATAGGTAACTTATTGAGGAATACATTCTTCCACGTGTTATGGAGTGCATACTTTCCTAAGTTACCATTGTTATTCGAGAGCCTCAAATGTTCTAACTTCGATTGTACGTCCCCAGCGTATGTGTTATGCATGTGTATCCACATACAGGGTGTCTGGGAATTGACTGAACATAGGGGGTTTCAAATCCTGGCCGCTCTTACCAAGGCCTCTGCTACCTTGGCCTAACGCGCGCGGCCCTTAAAACTATGCTCTTCTAGGTTGTAGGCTAGGCGGAAGGACTTAAGTTCAGTCAATTCTGGGACCCCTGTATATTAAGTGTGAAGCGAGATTCTATTGATATTCTCCAGATGTTGTAGTTAAGTATAGAAACTTAAAAATAAATACTTAGTATTTTGAATTCCAAATCTTAACGTAAGAAGATATGAGTGCGAAAAAATGTATGAAAAGCGATAATGCGACAGGCAGGTGGTGGGATTCAATACGACCTATTGGTCATCCGAGCTGCTCAATGCTGGTCAGTCGAGCTTCCAACCAGAGAGAAACACGAAGGTTAAACAGCGAACAGTGGCATAGTTTCTTATGGCGACAAAACGGCAGACACTTTCTGGCGTTAGAGTGTAGCGTATTGGATGTAGGACGCCCTATCAGAACGAGCTGTGTACCTCTGAGTGACTCATGTCACCGCTAGACGTGAATGCCTCCAAGATCTCCGAAGGACCCATCGCTCGGAAACACCCTGAATCCTGAGAACTGCGCTTTGACGGAACAGCTGACCGCCGGATCACTTTGCGGCGACTGTAGGCGGCACTCTCACTTACTTCACCACTATTGTTAGCAATTGTCCACGATGACCTCGGGTACAGTCAGGTGTGGTCCCTATGGGTTGTTTGATACATGGCCACAGGAAACGACGTGAACAATAATTCCAGTCCATATTGGACCGATACGCCAGAGACGGCGACGAATTCCTGGACTGTATCGTCTCCATGGATGAGACTTGGGTCCACTTTTCCTCCCAAAGCGTAAGGAGTAGAGACGCCAATGGAAACATCACGGCAGTTCTCCCTGCCAAAACCGTTCAGGGTCTCGGCCACTGTTTCCAAGACCGTGAGGAGATGGTCGCAGAGTTGTCAAAATCGGGGGCATCAATTTTTCATCCCTGCCTGCGACAGCTGACTACAATATATCGGTGCGGGAAGTGTGGTACACACCAGGTAGAATATGTGAAAAATAATATCGTGAACGACCCCTGCATGAGTTTTTCAATTACTTTCGTACCCCTTCTCGTTTGTGCACGTTGAGTGCAAAGGGTGAAAAAGTGAACATTTCGCGAGTTTGGGGAGCATTTAGGGAGCAGTTTGCAAATACTCTCCCGCGGTCATTTCTTTGAAAGATTCAAGTCGGGTTTGCATACCGCATTGCCTTCAGTTTGTACCTCAAAGTGTCATTATTGTCGGATGAAACCACATCTCAGGCATGCCGAGGTTATTCTTCGAGGGGAAATGCGAAAAAGCGTTTAGTTGTTGGTGTATTTCGCCCGACCTATAGATTGATAGAACTAGTCGAATAAGATTCATTTGCATAGAAATAGGAAATGCTAATTCTTATTTGGCCCCGAAGAGCACTCAATGTATTGACCCGGTATCTTCGATCAACTTCGCTAGTCGAGCTGAGCAAGGTCCATCAATGCTCATGCGTTCTTAAGCAAAATTATGAAGAAAAGGATGAAAAGAAGTCCATTGAGAAGGGGTTTTTCCTCCATGTCAGGGGGGGAATGAGGCCTATCCTCCTACCACTCTCTTTTGATGAGAGACCGGTAAAAAAAAAATATCCTGACCGGTAATCGATGATGCATTTTATCAAATAGTCCTTACAGGCAGTTTAACTGCAGCACATCTTATCCTGCTTCAAGAAGTACGAGTCTTCTCGGACTATTTGTTTGGGGTAGAGATTGATAAATGAGCTTCTGATTCTCATTTTCCACTATTTTGGCTCGCTGGTCATGACTATGAGAATGGTCGCGATCAATCATTGTGACAGAATTCTCTTTCGGAGGCCTGCCAAGAAAGTTTGAAGACATCTTCGTTTTTTGTTCAGATGGGCAGATGGGAATGATCTAGGACTGAAAATGGCTTCTTGACAATTGGGGCCAGAGGCAAGGTTTTTGGCCTGTAGTTAAAGGCAGTGGACGCTGTAATTTTCCAGTTCACTGAACATAATTTTGTATAAATAGAATATTAAATAAAATAGAAAGAGTAAGATCTCAAAATAGAAAAAAATAATAGAAACGGTTTCGTAGGTCTCTAGGAAATTCGTTATTGCTGCCTGTTTCTTTGGTGCTGGAGCTCAAGTGATAAAAGGTCTTGAAAAGAAAAATTAATGAAGGTAATAATAACCTTGTGCACGAAAAAGAATTTGAATCGTGTGGGATCACGCCCTTGAAACCAAAGAAAGAGGTCCAAGTAAGAATCACTTCTAAAGGAAAGCACAGACTGTTTTTAGCCCTTCAAGCGCTGTGTTTTGACTCGACCTCCTAAGTGATGAACGTACGGTGTACGTGAAAACGGCTCTAAGGGTTAATGCATTGTGGAAAGTACATTTTCCGCAATTTAAGTGTTTTTCTTCAGGTAATAGAGAAGACTCATTTCGTGGTAGTACTATCGCAGACACTGGTAGTCTGTGGGAACGATCTGACATGAAGGCTTTCTTACGAGTGTGCTCACATGTGAACACCCCCTTTAAATGTCTTCCTTGACAAGAAGGATTAGCTGGGATTCCAGAGCGAAGGCATACTCACGGGTCTTGAGCCTCTTGTGCCTGGTACTCTATCGTATCGTATCTTTCTTTTACCATGGCTGCTCCATCTTCCTGCGTCTCGACCTGTCCCAAAGTTGTTATCGATGAGTTCGTGTCCATAAGATTTGGGAGAATTTAAGAAGAACATCGATATCCCACACTCGTCAGGGCTTCCAAGTGCCAAATGGTAATCGTACTTGCTTGAATTTTATCCGTGGGTCCATTGCGAAGGAAGATCCAGGTAATAACCAATCGAACTAAGCCGTGACAGAATCAGCCCGCGAGATGAGATTAAATCTGTCTGTGGAGAGGAAGAATGGAGGCTGATACTAAGCAAAACTCACAAAAGTGGGGTTATTCATCTTACACACCCAAAAGTAGTGGATTAGCCTACTACATATACAGTTAATGCAATCAAAAATGTGTGCAAAAGTGAACTATAGTTCACTAACAATAGCGGATAACGATAAGAAGAGCCATTCCAACCTGTCTGGGCAATTTCTGCTCTGTCGTATTTGTTTCATTTTTATTGGGAGATTAGCATAAGGCTTCCAAATGTCATTTTAGGGCGAAGATAATCATTGCTCCAACTTTTCATACAGAACCACCTCGGCGGACTGGCAGGTGGGTGCTAGGACAAAGTTAACGAGAGGGCCTGTAGCCCCCCCCCCCCCCCCCCCCACCCGGCCAAATTACGCCTATGGATATTATATGTTATGTTGCTTTAAGCAGGAGTTCAAATTATTCTGGCAGGTATCTGTACAATGCCGATTAAAACGCTTTAACCTGGAATCGACAAAACACAAAACTGAAAAATCAGGAGACTGGAAGATAATGCCGTCCGATGTTGCGTGCATGGAGACATTGATGGATGGTGTCTAATGGATATGTTGCGATTGCTGGGTTGCAGTTACGGAGACATGGTGCCTAAGACGATCGCGGGGAAGATCGTGGGAGGGGTGTGTTCCCTCAGCGGAGTCCTTGTCATCGCCCTCCCCGTCCCCGTCATCGTGTCCAACTTTTCACGCATCTACCATCAAAATCAACGTGCCGACAAACGAAAGGCTCAAAAGGTAAATAAATCCATTGCTATAAACCTCTCTCGCTCTCGACCTCTGTTTGCTGCTAACCATTTTAGACTATACAGGGGATTGTAGACGTTTCCAGTAATTTATAACAGTGTCGTCTTTTCAAAGAGAATTGATGGTCACATGGATAGAATTGGTAAATCTGATTGGTTCTGGGAAAAGCAAGTACTCTTTCAAGTACACAATCCATTACATTGATTAATGTTTTTCAGCATGTTGAAAGAGTTCATCCCCTCATTTGCGTCCTGGGCGTGAAGACGAGTATCATCCTCATGATACTGTGTACACATTCTCTTGTGTCCTCTCCACGAAATTATTTTTAGCCTAAATACAACGTTGTCCTCCGTTTGCGATGCCAGCCACGAGTCTTTCCACGAAGGTTGATGACTAATACACTGAATAGGATCGAGATAAAACGGAGCAGGTGCATCGAGGTGCTTTCTTCGGTCATCAGAAGGTTCGTCGTATGGTTAATAATTTCTGCGATATAAGACAGAGGCCATCTGGCCCCTTTATCTCCGCAGATCTCGGCCCAGATCGCTATTCATCGAGAGTTTCTGTCGTTCTCTTATTCATCGATCCCTCTAGAGTCCTTTCATTCCAGTGTTCTCTCTTCAAGGAAGATGGAGAGATTTTGCCGGGATAGCGCTTGCTATTCGGCATTTGGCTCTTTGGAGAAGGGCCAAATCCAATGGTCTCGTTGACAATCTGTTCTCGCCTCGACATCAACCCGATCCCCGTCCAAGAAAGTCACTCCTGACAATGAGAAAAAGGAAAGGGGGAAGGAGGGAGGGGTGAGAAAGGAGGGAATCTCCTCTGGAAGATTGCCCATTGTTGCTTGTTACAGGTCCCATACGCACTTCGTTTCGACGAATCTCCTTGTTGTTGTGTGAGAGTCATATCCGCAACAGGGTCCTCAAGTACATACCTTTGAGACCATGGGGAACACGTTTCCTTTGTCAACGACAATGGCCACCAGAGGGCTTCTCTGATCACTACACTCACAGACAATTTCTGGTCGTGGAGATACCTCAAGTCAGTTGTGTATCATGCAGCACTTGCTACCTTAACTGACTTGAAAGATGCTATCCGACATCATATAGCCTTGTTAAACATTTGACAACTTCGTTCAGCTTTCAATCATGTCATCTCACTAATGCAAACCACAGTGGTCATTAATGGTGGTCACATAAGGCAGATGTAGGATCATTGATGGCCATTGTCGTTGACCGCGAATACGTTTGCCCCATGATCTCAAAAGTATGTCCATCAAATATTACTGTCATATGATGAATAGTGTTCAAGTTACAGATGTTTGAACACGCCAAGACACTTTATGGGAACCCTGTATATACACATCTCTCATATTCTTCAGAAAAAAATCTGTCCTGCTGAAAAATAAGCTGCAGCCTCCGCCTGTTGCTCTGTCCACACATCGTAAGATGACGATGGTCACGATGGCTATCACAATATTGGGCATCCAGCCTATGATATCAGATATCAAGGAGTCGTTGAATTAGATAATCTTACGCCTCCTCTGCAAATGAGACTCCCGTCATTGACATGGCGATGAACGCGAAAGAATTCGCCATATAGCATACAGCTTAGGCAAACCGCTTAGATGTTGCTGTTGCGTGTGGAGGCATTGGTTGGCAAGATCGTCGACGGTAGGCTCTTTAGAGGGCTTGAATTCATGTGAATTCAATATTAAGCAGCAATTTTTCTAGGGCTAATCTCTTTTCGGCTCCATCAATTGTGTGGAATGGGGAAAGGGAATTAAAAATATAATAGGTCAAAACTTACATTTCTATGGGGGGATATTGTCCCTGGAAATAATCAACTATAAGAAATTCATCATGAGAGGAGTTTGGTAGACGTCATCATATCTGGAGACGATCAGCTTTCGGAAGGCTTTTCTCATAAGCCCCTTGCTTTCTTCATAGCTGACTCTGCAGTTGTTCACGTTGTTTGCTTGTGTGTCAGCGGGGGAAGTGCAATACGGAGTGTGGGCCAAGCCTGTGATATGGTCGATAAGCCTAACTCTCCATTATTCTCGGAATGATTGTTGTCTGTGATGGAGAAACTGCTTTGATATGATAATGAGTGCCTTCAATGAGATACTTCGTATGCCCAAGTGCGTATTCTTGATTGTAACTTCAGTAAAGAGTCCAAATCCTGCTAAATCATACAATGAACGAAAGGAGATTGTTTTTAACGCATCACTTTTCCTTTTCTTTCTTTTATTGGATAGTTTGCTATCAAGGAAAGGTGAATATTCTCTCAATGAATCTCAACTGTACCCTCCTCCAAAATTGGAAATCAATGAAAAAAAAGAGTCAATATGAAAAACAAGAAAACCTTCTTTTGACGTCTTCCTCCTGATGTGAAGCATCATGTTCAACTTTGCCTATCAAAATAGCAAGCAAATGAGACACTTTCGCCCAAGTTTACTTTCCTTTTGTATTTTTATCGTAATTTCTGCAGCTTTACCTAAACTAGAGAGAGACTCGAGAAGAAAATTCGCTCCTCCCTTCTGTTCTGCACTCGGGTCAAGTTTGTGTTTGGATCTGAGCTGACGTCTCTACCGAGTTCGGCTCTACCTATGTCAATTCATGCGATGATGCAGAGCAGTCTGAGTCTAATACCTACAGAGTGTTCCGAAAGTTTCTGACCCACTAAAATGAAGATGGAGACGAGATTGACGGGAATATATTGACTTAATTACATTCCACATAGCCGAGAATAGCCAAGGTACCAACCATCAATACCTGATGTGATTTCCGCGGACCCAAAGAAAAATTCCTAAAATTTCTCAAATAAATCTCGGATCAGCGTCCCCGATCTCTCAACCAACCGACGGATGTCGCTCGTCACGTTTGTTTCTCATTCCACTTAGAGCCCCGGTAATGACTGACGCCTGATTTATGGGGTGGGGCTGACGCAGAGCATTCTACTGGAACCTGTGCCACAAGTGTTTCGGATGCTGAGGTCCGGACAGTTCCTTGGTAAATTCTTCGAGACATTTACCATATTCTCTTGAATGGCGCGGAATGCGATGCAAGCCTCCGAGGCATGGACCTCCGTTCTGCATCAGCACAGCCTTTTCTTGGTCTGAGCAGATCGCCCGGATCTTCATGTAGCCCGTGTAGATAAGCAGAATGTGGCTGAATGCTATGCCAGTGTAGCTGGCATAGCATTTAGCTACATCCTGCGTGGATGGATCAAAAACATTCGGAACACCCTGTAAATAGCTGGAGCAGGCCTGTTGCCTGCCTGAAATTTTCATAGGCCAACTTACAGACTGGCATTTTTCAATTCCTTTGCCCAACTTTTCCTTGTGTCCAATTGTGTAGAAATATCCATGTTAACTTTCCCGTGACATCCAACTCTGGTAATAAATTACTAACTTAGATAGACTTAATTACGGGAGAAATCCAAGGTCACGGGGATGATTGGTAAGTATGAAAAGTCTCTCGATTATATTTTGTTTCTCCTCATAAGACAAATTCAAAGTTTTCGTCTCTTAGGCTCCATCTCAAATCTAAGAGAAAAAACTTTCAGTTCTGTGCAATTTATGTCAGTATGATTACATCCCGTCCTAGCATTATTGTTCTTACCATGGGCGATGAAAGAGAATTGGTGCGATGATCTGACAGAAAATAAGGGCTACTCCGCACAGGTGAAGCTTCCTTCAGTTCAGCTTGACACATTTAAAGTTGGCCAGGACATGCATGGAACGTGTCATAGACATGGAGCTTAGGTAAACCCTGTACCGCACAATAGTATCCGACTTGAGTGGAAAAACCTCCATCCAGGTGGGGAATCTCTCCTGAGTTGGCGGGGATCCCTTCAGATGGCACGGATCACACGGGGCCTATAGCAGTAAAACATAGTGATAACCACGTAGCTGCACACTACCTGGCCCATTGCACATTTGAATCTTTGGACTTCCTAGTCCACTGAAACCCAGCTCCGTCATCACACATAGCTTCTATCTCGGAGAAAAGCCTGTACATGGGTTGCACTTCTAATCCCCACAATTCGAAAAAGTCTAATTAGTGGCTTCGCAGCACAAACCTTGAAAGGACAAGATGTCATGGATATGACATTTTGACAGATGAGGGGGAGGGTAAGGAATCCCTAGGAGAAAAGGCCATAATCTACGAGCGAAGAGATGGGAAGAATTATGCGGAGACTCCACTTTTAAGCGTAATGTAATCACGCTTTAAATCTGTCGAACTTGGAAGTTTTCATGAGGCGATCCTTTCGAGCAAAAGGTGGCCATTTAAACTGCGTTGCTGAAGTGAAACCAGGCTAACCTCTAACCTATGAAGGAAGAATCTTCCATACGACAAAGCAGATCCTCGTGCATTAGAATTTGTCCAAGCGTCTCCAAAAGACCTGCGTTTTGTCAGCTGAATGGAAGAAATTGGTCGGGTGAAGTCATGCGTGGAATTACCAGCCATCATCGGAAAAATGACCACCACGAATAAAATTGTTATTTTCTTGTCTACCGTAACTTTGTATTGTAGTCAAGTCCTTTTGAGCATTTACTATGGTTTGACTGACATTATACAGATGTAGTGTATCCGCTTAAACCTGGTATTGTTGGATATCTGCCTTTCCACGCTAATCACATTTAAATGGGGGAGAAAGGGCGGAGGGAAGGGGATGTCAATCACTCGTAGGTTGGAGACAGGCGTAAGGACTGAGTGGGAAGGAGTGAGAGAGATCCCATTATCTGAGACTAAAGCTTAAATATATTTTTGGACGCCCCCAGCCTGTGGGAGAGGTATGCTAGTTGTCATTCTCCTATGCTCTGCTGCTCGGCCATTAATCAAGGGTGTATTACGAAATGCCGAAAACCCAGATGGATAGGTGAAAGCGAAGTCAAGACTTCAAGAAGTCACTAACGAAGACTTCATCTGTATCCGAATGATTTTGGCTCTTGCTTTCGTACTATCACAAGTTGTTATCTCTTGCGAGTGTCATGCCAGCAAAAGCGATGCCGATTGTCACGTTCCTCGTATTACGAATATTCCGCGAATATTATTTACAAAGGGCGAACGCGAAGTCCTCCAAGAACTAAGTCCACTTTTTCCTCCTGCTCTGTGGAATGTAAGGAAACGTGCCCTCAATGAGGAACGTCGTACCACGAATAATTTTGAAGGTTGGCACAGACACTTTTCATCTATAGTTGGCAAAAGCCACCCCATCATCTTCGTCTTCCTCCACGAACTGCGCAAGGAGCATGTGAACATAGTGAGATTCAACGCTTGGAAGTCGGCCATCCCCCCCCCCCTCTACACACTCTTCAGCTCCTATTTTATGACAAGTGATGTCGTATTCTCATGGAAAGTTAATCAGTATGTTCCATTTAAGAATTGGAAATAAAATGTCTCATCGGCGTTTTTAGCACTCGTCATTTGTGTTTATTTTAGCTCTAAGACATTTCAAGTATTCTGCATTCTTGTAATCAAGCGAAATTGAATTCGGTGAACTAAGATAAGACATTTCGTCGTACACCGATTAATCAGCGGCTTTTCCCTTTGACCTGAGGGTTGCCTGACGCTTTAACTGTTTCCTTTGCTTGTCTCTTTCAACCCTGGATGTGAGTAGATACATACTATAATAAATTATTATTATTATTTATGCATTATTTTATATAAGCCTGATAATACCTTTTGAAAAAACTCTTGGAACTGAGACCCTAGCTACGTGGCTACATACAACAGCCCATTCCACAGTGCTTAATTTGAGTCGAAGCTGTCCAGAGTTCAGCTTTGGTATCTTGAAATAATGCCGGAGTTCAGCTCCTGTTCCTCGATGTCTTGCAGTATTTATTTTCATTCTTGGTTGCAATGTACAGTACTTGACTAGATTATGCACCAAAAATAATAATTTTAGGAAAAATCTTACTCACAAAAAATTACGAAGGGCAAACCCCTCAGACACCCCATTTACGTACTGTATACGAGGTGTGATCAAAAAGTTCTAAGACTTAAATTTTTTGACGCTGTGGTGACTCTTTCCGACTGCTGATGGTTATATCCTTTAAACTGGTCCTCTTCGGCATCTACACAAATTTTCCGACGTTTCTTCAGCCGCCGGAAGCACTGCTAACACTCATCTTTTGGAATCACCAGCAGCGCTCGCGGCGCGTTTACAATTTTGCTTTGAATGCCTGAAATCTCTTTCCTTTCAGCGCATTCTTTAGCTTAGGGAACAAAAATAAATTACTAGGAGCTAAATCCGGCGAGTTGGATGGCTGATGAAGCACGGGATTGCAGGGTAGGTCAGAAACTGCTGAAATTGCAAAAGAAAGGAAATCTCAGAACATTTAAAACAGCATTACGAACGCGCTGCGAGCGCTGCTGGTGATTCCAAAATATGAGTGTCAGCAATGTTTTCAGTGGCTGAAGAAACGCCGGACAAAATTGTGTAGATGCCAAAGAGGATCAGTTTAAAGGATATAACCATCAGCAGTCGGAAAGAGTCACCACAGCGTCATAAAAAATTACGTCTTGGAACTTTTTGATCACACCTCGTACATGCGATCAATTCCAGTACTTCAGTTCCAAGAAATCGGCTTGGCCATTTCATGTCCAGTAGCTAGTTGGTAATTGGGAAATCGCTCGCGTCACGTGTAATCCGCATTGCCAATGCAGGGAGACGTTGCGATCCAATCTACAGGGCCGGCCTTAGGCATGTGCCACGTGTGCCCCTGCACAGGGCGCAAAATTTACCCGGGGCACCGAAACGTAACTAAATATACAAAGTAATAATGGACGCCAGCCTCAGTTTTACTTCAAAAAGTGAAAATGCCTACCGTTTCGGCATCAATTTGAACGCTAGGGATTGACCCTTCTCCATTCCGGGGGGGGGGGAAAGCTTCGGGAGTCTTTTTGCACAGGACGCCGAAACAGCTAGAGCCGGCCCTGCCAATCTGGAATAGTGGAAAAGTGTAAAGGCAGACAAAGCTAAACGTTCTGCCCTCTTTTCGTTTGAGGGGAACATACATTGTTTTCGTTGTGTGCTAGTCTTAGCTTGGGCTAGCGAATTGACCCTCTACAAGTAGAGAAACTTAGAATTTTGGCCCTCGCTAGTATTCGCCTTTTTCTCTTAGTGGACTTAGATTTTTTTTTATGTCGAGGAACATCATTTCCGTAGTTCATGGGAAGACTCGTCGTGTGAGGAAGAAAAGGCTGGGACATAATTGAATCACTTCATGTTCTTCGTAGCAGTAATTTAATCAAGGGAAGACGTTCCACTCTACAGACAGACTGAAGAGAGATTATTGAGGGGGTGAGTTTGCATGGGGAAGACGTTTTCACGAAGCCGTATCCAGCTCTCTGCGCGAAAAAAAGGACCATAATCCCTAATGAAATTGGGCGAAGGGAGATTGGAGGACAGCTGTCAGACATTATTGGAGTGCTCCATCTCGACGAGCCCCTTTTTCTTTTCCTTCCATGGGAGGAGTGCTTATCACGTGATGTAGAAGTCTGAGACCCAGCCTTTCCTTCTGTCGAAAGGAAGAGGAGGATGATGACGACGATGAAAGGGTGCTGGGATCTACACAATAGGCCAGCTCTCATTCTGTCAATAGTGACCATATCTCTCACAAATCTCTCTCTTTTTTGTTTTTTTTTTTTTTTTGCTTGTCAGGGCCTCTCCACTGATCATCGCAGCCTCCAGCTGTTCCAAGGTCATTTATGAATCTCATGGTCGGTAGCAAAAGCTTCGCCCACGTTAGGTCTGTCTTTCATCTTGCGCTTCGCCTAGGCAACATCAAGATAGATTACTTCCGCATTTTGAAAGGATGGATGTTCCAAAATTCTCAGAAACTATGAGGAGAAGTGTTGAAATTTGACTTGGGATTGGTTTAGGACTATATCCGGCAAAGAAGAGTTTCGCTTTAAAATATTCATTGGTTGAGAAAAGTAATTGGTAATTTCGGTTCCCTTGATTGGGCTTTGTACTTCCGAAACTATGGAAAGCTGTGCAATGCAATTTGTTATAGCCCTAGGATGGATTATGGACAAAGAGAAGTTCGTTTGGAAATTTTGCATAGTAAGAGCGAAGTCTGTGAAAGACCGCTTCCCAGTCAAGAATTTTCATTTGGCTAATCGCTCCACACCTGAGAAAGTTGGCGCATCTTCGGCGAATGAGTGGGTCGGCCAAGTCACACTTGTGCCCCAGTTGTCCTAGCGTTATTTCTGCCTGTACAGGTGTATCTGACCACTCCTGAAGAAATAGACTTGGTGTGGTAATAAAGATCACTCAAGATTCAAGATTCAAGATAGTTAGTGATATCAAGAGGCGATTTCGCCCATTTCAATATCACGTGTCGAGAGACCTGAGCCGCACCTGCGGTTCAAGCAACTTAAGTCGGTTACCTCTCGTTCTCTTGCTGCCATTAAACTGGAAAAAACCTACCACTCGACATATCCTGCATGATTCACTCCAGAGCGGAAGGCGAATCTTGTGAATGTTGGAAAGCATTATAAAGGGGGTTCAATCCTGTGAATTGATGCATCTCGAGGAGACAATCAAGAAAAGATAGCTCTCCCTGCCGTACTTCCACCAAGATAGAGAGAGGATCATCGACGGAAAAGTTCCCAGCAGGGGGGTAGAACAGAATGGTAAACATCTCCCCAAAGTGCGTAATAGATGCAGTTTCAACTCTTTTTATATGTTCAGTCCGTTTTCATGTAGCCTGGATTATCGACTTATCTTTGGCTTATCTTCGAGGCAAATGCAGTTTTCCAACAGTGAGTCGTACTAGCCCCGATGAAGGGCCGACAGGACATATCCGACTCCTTCTCAACCTTCAGCCATCGAGAGCTCAACGATGGCTAAAGGTTGATCTATGGGTCAACCATAAATCAACGGTGGCTCGCTCTAAAAAAAAATATTTGAGTGAGGTGCGCAGAGGAGGCTCTCTTGTATGAGGTTGATTTGACGTCCCCCTCCCCCCCCCCTGCCCGAAGAGTGAGCTGAGGAAAGCAATTTCTCAACATGCCTTGTTTATTCCTTAAGGGCCGTGAATATCTCTCGAGATTCGTGTCTATCCGTGTCATGCATACAGGAAGAAGTTTTGGAAGAAGGAAGGAAAACTTCTTGGAAGAAGTTTTGATGAATGGAAGATGACTCTTATACCTGTATATAAGTAAAATCCAGGGTCCGAGGACTTTTTGAGTGCAGCCTTTGATCTACGATGAAAATATATATAAAAAATGAACGAGTAAATGGTCATGCATATTGCAGGATGCATCGGGCCAAGCCTTTTTGGCTCGTTTTCGTCTGTAACTTGATTAAGGAAGCTCTCGTTCAATTACTGGATCTTCCCTACTCTGTAAAATAAGGTAAGGGTTCTGACGGAAGTGCGAGATCTAACCAACCTCTTATACTTGCTTCATGTCTCGTTTGGATTATGGCTTTTTTTTTTACCTTCCACCAGCAGCCGTTGCAACTTTTCTGTTATGGCAGTGTGGTTGGCATCGTATCGCATCTATGATGGCAACATATTTAAGTATGTTGCCATCTGACAAAATGGGCTAACTCTGCTTTTGGAATTTTGAATACCGCCACTTTTACACTTTTGGATCCTTTAATACGGAAGGATCCATTGGCTTGTAATGTCTGGTTGCATGTGTTCTGTCATTTCTAATCCTCGTATTGATATATTCCAATTTCAGTGCGCCAGTTTTGAAGGATTCCACGGCAATACATAAAAGTTCATTTGAGTTTCTGTAAAAGCCGGATATGGTCTTATTATAATGCTATAAATGCCTCAGAGGCAATGTCTTTAAGCGCTGCGGGAAAGAACATTGCCAACTCTCGATATAATGATGCGTGACTTCTCCTATGACAGTTTTCATTCGCAAGGATTCAGGACGTGAAATTACCTTAAACACTTAGTAAGTCCCTGATGATTTAACATAGGAATAGTTCATTGTCGGACTGGGAGTTCCCTTTGATTAGCTCTATTTTTAGCTCGTATTCCATCATGGTAAAAGGAAAAAAATACATGCTGGCCCCTAGGGCTAGGGTGAGGAAATGATTTCCGGAATTGCCATGGTAACGAGTGGGATAATGGGTATGCGGAAATCCTCACACCCTTGGGAAATTGGAATGGACGTTTTCGGCTCAGTTCTCTTCTATTCTCTTTGGGAATTTTCGTGTCCCAAGCTGGAGGAAAAAGAAGTTGTAGTAGGAAGTAAATAGACTCCAAATATATCGAACTTGTTTGCTCCATTCCCATGTTGCCTCAAGAGGATAATGGATTCCCCTTCAATTTTTATTTTCTGAAAGGACTTGAGATATGTGTTCATGTCTTAGGGTTTTGTCTCGGCTCTCCTTGTCTTAGTGTCCTACGACATGGCAGTATGCGATTCTCAAGAGTCGATCGCATGCCAAATTTAATTGAATTTCATTGGTGATCGAGCACAGACCATTGCTACACTTGAGGTGGAATGATCCACCGGTAAATTGTGTGACGGGGCATGGTATTGCTCTGGCAAAGGTACTGACAAAAATTTGGTCCTCATTCCAAAACCTCAGAGCTTTCCAATGTCGATCTCTTATCTAACTGATCAGGGTTGGTCGCATTTACGAAGCTATCCCTCTCCCGTAGAAAACAACAAGGCTTTTTATTTATTTATTATGTCACCATGTTTTTTTTTTAATTTTCACGCATTTAAAAAATTCAGTAAGGAGTGGTCTAGGAAAAGAGACTCCGGGTTACTGATCCAAAGTTCCCTCTTGAATTATTGCGTCTTCCATCAGAAGACGCCCAGAATCCTCAAGGTCTCCCTGCAGTAATAAAGTCGAAAGAGGAGCCTGGCCTCACACAGAGCCAGAGAATGATGCCAGTTGGATGGGTCCATGCAGTATTGGCAGAGACAACACGAGGACCTGGTTATTAGGAAACTCTTCTAGCAGAATCTTTCCCTAGATTCGCTTCCTTGTTCTCCTCCGGTGACCGTGCCCTATCTATCTGTCTATCACAATGGCCACCGATTCATCGTCCCTCTTCTCGTCCGATTTCGCCGAGCATCATTAGGTATCCCTTGCGGATGGAATCCCCTTAATGCAAGTGCTTTGTGTCCATTGCAGAAAGCGCGTTTGGCCCGGATCAAGATGGCGAAGGCGACGTCAGGAGCGGCGTTCGTTAGTCGAAAGAAAGCGGCCGAAGCCCGACTTGCTGCTCAAGAGGAAATGGGCATGAATAAAGACGGGGAAGAGCATGTCATGGACGACGACATTTTTGAGCTCCAGCATCACCATCTCCTTCGGTGTCTGGAAAAAACCACGGTATGTTCCAGGATCTCCCATCTCTTCCACATGACTTTCTTCAATTAACTATTCGGACGGAAGGGCTTCTAGATCGTTGTTTAACACGAACCAGGGTTGGAGACGGTTCTCTTCTCTGGTTTAAGTTGTTCAGGGTAGCTTAGAAATATCTCTCCAGTTTAAATTAGTTATTACTAATTGCAGAATGTACGGATTGCATCAAGTAATATTGAAGCATCAAGTACTTCTGCAGCTTTTCGCCTTGAAAAATAAAATTAAAAGCCAGAGAAGAGCCAGACATCACGATTGTCATTGGCCTTATCCTGGTTGCATTGAAGATGAAGCCTTACTCCTTTGCATTCCAGTTCAAGGACGCTAGAGGTCTTTTAGATATCTGTTATCAGTATTAAGATTGCTGTTGATTCGAGTTTAGGAGTCAGAAAACGACAGTCATTTGGCTTCACCCTAGGCTCAGGCCGAAGGCCTCTACGAGGGTTTCATAGGCCGCCAGTCCCCACATCTGCACCCTCAAAATGAGTTCCCCGCCCTTCCCATCTTTTAGCTTTGGCGGTCTCGCCGGGTGTATTTCGGCTCTCTTCATTTTATAACTTTATGACCTCTTTTCCCCTCTGCTGGGGCCTGCCTTCAGGAGAAATATTTACACGTTGCCCCATGATTATATCGTCGGATTTCTATCGTTTTAAGACGTCAGGAGATGGAAAGAGGAAAATTTTCAAATCTCCCTCTCTTGCACTTTTACTTTGGATTCACCAATGAGGGTGGGACATTTATACGGACATTAGAGTAAATTTCACTGTTGGGGGAAAAAGTTGATGGTGTTCACTATATATATACGCTAATTTATGTGCAAATATTGAAAGTTTAGATGTCATAGATTTTCTGTCAATATTATTGCAGACATTACGACTATATTCAATATTTACCGTGACTCAGCCCGAGTCTGAATACGAAGCAACGACTAATGTGTACATTATATTCGCTCGGAAAAAGAAAGGCGCATCTCCCACCACCCAGCGGGTGGTAATGAAGATCGAGTGAGGAAAAGGGCAGGAGCGGACCTCGCCTCTGTAAAAGGAGATGAGGGTGGGGGCAGAGGAACTCCTCTTATGCACATATCCTCTAATGATATTTCCCCAAAATAGGTACGCCCCTGTAAGCGGACCTCGTTCCATCTCATCCTCATTAATCAAAAAGGAGTAGACTTTTGTCGGTGGAGCTGATATGACCCTGGTTGACAGTATAATTGTTCCTATGATTATCCGAAAATCCTTCGTGTTCTGGGCGAATATACTGGGCCTGCAGACGAGGAAGCCCCCTCAAAGATATCGCTGCAAGGTCAATTATAGTCGGTATGCAGTCTGTATACTGCCAAAGGCTCAAAGGCTAATGGGTTCTATCATATGAGTGTCGTTAAGGACGATGATAAAAGGGAGCAATGCCAGTGGCCAAGGGAAATGTCACGTATCCCTTTTCATGGCCCTGTCCACTTCCTCTATTGTTAAAACTTATGTATATTCGCCCAGTCAGCGAATCCCTAAGTGGCGATGGGAAAGTGAATGAAGGAAACTCCTGACGGCCTCTAAGCTAGAATAAAAATACGCAAAATGCAGAACACAAGATCTTGCGTCGCCAAGGTTCACAAGGATGCAGGAGCAATTTCTTTCCTTGCTGCCTTTCCATCCTTTCATCCGAAAAAAGAAAGTTTTTTTTTTTTTTTAGCGGACTTGGATCAGGTTGTTAATTGCCAAGCAATGTGATAGCAAGTGAATGGGGAAACTCTTAGATTCCACCAACAATCCATTCTAATTACTAATAGATTACCATAACTCGAGCTCGCCGATATAATGCGTTAAAACGGTTATCTCCTTTTCATTATTTGATTGTTCCCATTTCCTTGTCAGCTTCACCGCAGTAACTGTCAATCGTTTGGCATTTACTTGCCTTCCCTCCTGGTGATAGATGATGGAATGGATGAACCATCTCATTTTCAAGCTATGAGGATACGTGGAATAGGTAGAATGCCTCAACGCTACCGAGACCTATGAGAAGGGACGAGAAGCATAAGGTGTTGACCTCAGCGACTCCTTCGTGCCCAGGTGGACAAATGGGGACTCACACCACACATATTTTTGCCAGTCTCTCCCAAAAATATTTGTACGGCACTTACAAAATTTACTTTAGCTCCTCTCCTATATTCTTCAGATCACGCAAAATTTTGCAGTGTGATTCATGGGTATGTTTAATTTTTCAGTACATCGCATTCGGATAGACCATATTTTTCTCACGGTAGGTATTCACCTTATAGACTTCTTCGATAGCTGCTTGAAGAAATGCCTGCCGACTGTTATCAAAAGTAACTGGGACTTGTGGGAAACTTTCCCATTGATTAATCGGGGGAGCTAACCTAACAACCTTCATCTTAAGCCCTTATCCTCATGATTCTTCAAGTGAGATCTCGCAATTCAAGATTTGGAGCGGCAAACTGAACAAAAACCAGCTGAACTACAAATCCTCTGTAAACTTAACTAGTACTTTAGTACTAGTACTCCAGCGACTACTCCATTGCGTCGAAGGAAACCTTCACATACTCTCAAGACAATGCTTTAGCTGTTGAGAAGAATTATTCGTAACTGCATGAGAGTGCGTTGCCTTCTAGCCTAGTCCCCGCATCCCTGGCTCGTGATCATTCGATGGCTGTACGCATCTCATGGATTGTGGTGTGAGGACTTGTGTTAACACTTTGCGAGTCCAGTTTCATTGATATTCCCTCGTTGTTAGCATATTATCCAAAACAGAACACACCCATCACATACACCGGCTACGTTATGTGCCAACGAGGCCCAGGCGTGCGGCACACAAGAAGGGAAAGCAGGGGTCGAAATACTCGTCCCCGCGTGTATGATTAGAGGCAGACGTTGTTCACTTACCAAAGCCATTTTCAAGAAGGATGTACCCTGTGGGAACGTCGGGTATTTCCCAGAGATCGGTTAATCCGTGTCGGCGTCTTCATATGTATGACTGTGCTCCCATTAAAGTTTCTCGGAATCCTTTATAGACATCGTATGACATTTCCGTGAGAGCACAGCCAGGTATAATTTTTTCTCTGCATTCATGAGTGCACAAAAAAACACTGGGTGGCTTGCTCCTGCGAGTAACTTTCATGCTTGCATAATTGCATGCGTCAATCAGTCCGTAGAATATAAATGAGGATTCGCAAAAGTATGGCGGAGAGTGCGAAACCACAATGTGACTGTGAACGAGATCGCCAAGGCAAGAATGGAGTTGTTATTCTGTTACACAAAAATTATCTGAAAATGTTTCATTTCCCGGGGGGAAAAAATCGTGAGCAGATGAACTTGCTTCCAGTTTCATTACGGGCACTTCCTGTGATGAGTTTTTTTTTTTCTCCTCATGTACCATACTCCTTGCGTGTAGCTAATCCTGTGATGTGATGGCTCTGGATTCAATCCCCGAAGGAACCCATTTACCCTCCCCAGGCAGTGTGAAAAAACGGTAGGCCGTGTGGGAAATTTCCCCTTCTAATCGTATTTCCCTGCATTTCTGATTGCAAAATGATTTTCCTTGCTTTCCTGTGCAAGACGACCAGAGTCTTTGCTGCATGCATAGGCATTTCATCGCGAAAGTCTTGCGTAGGGTTCGAAATTGACTCTACACAGCCTAATGAAGGTGGGAAAAAAAATCAAATCGAGTTGGTCTAATGTGGTGCATTTTGCTAAGTGCCTGGCTCATATGAAAGTGGATTCAACCGTAGACATGGGACCAGTGAGGGAACCATGAGATGGAAATCCCAACTGCATTAGCTGGATACATTATTAATGCATGCATTCGAAGTACGTCGCTTCCACTCCAACTGTGACGCGGCCAAAGTGCATCGCATGAAGGACAGATTTTCCTGCATCGAGTTGATGCACACTGGAAATTCTCAGTGTAGGTTTCGGATGAGCAAGTCAACTTCATCTTCGCCGGTGGGGTTGTGATTTTCTCCCACAATAATGGAATGTTCTCCTTCGTGATGGCCCAGAAGAGTCATATTCCCTGAAAGAATTCCCCTTTGCAATGGCCAAAGAATTCCACTGAATTCTTTGGCCCTTACCTCTCTACACCTTCCGTTGCGATGCGACGAAATGCGCACTGGGCACACAGCTTTCTCAACGTCAGATAACGGCTTCTGGTGACGTCATGAATGATATCAAAGAAGGGACCTGACCACGGAAAGGGAGTGGGATCACGTGACAGTTCGATCACGTTGGGTAGGTGGATAATGTTCATGGCGTTATGGAATGTCAGCGATATTATTGGTCGCCATCTTGTGCTTTCTTATCGCATTTACTGGTGTACATCCTGCTCGTCTCAAGGACAGCCTCTATTCTTTTTTTCATTCGGTGGTATCGTAGAGAAAAAATGCATCTTTTCTTCCCACTAAACCAAGAACTAGAACTAAAGCATATGTAATAAAATAAATAAAGAATAATTAAACTGAATGAAATTATTGCCATAATCTAGGTGAAATCTTCATCGGTTAGTAATTAACCTTCATTGGTTAATGATAACAATAACTGTAATTCAGCTGCAATACAAAAACCACATTGCTTTATGTATAGTAAGTTTGATGACTGGGCTCTGTAACTAACTCGACTCTGGGGATCCGAAGGGGAAAATACGATATATAGTAGATAGGAATGATTACCTATCCTCCTTCACGAGCGAGGCAAGATTGGCGCCGAGACTGGTGTGAGCAGATAGGGAAGGAACTCGTGAAAAGGAGCAAAGGGAGAGGAGAAAGGATAAGAGGAAAGAAATAGAAAAAGGATGGAAATGAGATAGGCCTAAGATCGATCCCTAGCATGTTCTCCCTTCCTTCGCACTGGGAATCTAATCAAGAAGATTTGCCCCACGGGAGAGAGATGAGCCTCCTCTCCAATCCTCAGATCTAATCCTTTAGAAAGATTTTTCATCATAACTTCTAAATTTCATTTGGAGGTAGACACACCCCTACACGGACACAGAAACAGACACGGAAAACTCGTAACATTTAATTTTTTCATTGAAATACTGATGTTTTCTCTTGGGGAATTCATGTGTGTATATGCGCCTTTTGTGGCGCATATGTTATGCTCCTCTAAATATGCGCAGTGGCCTTCTTCCATGAATACTAGGAGATGACGTAGGGGAGAGAAATTGTGGGGTACATGAAGCAAAGGAAATGGATGTTGAGGCATAAAGTGGTCGGTCATTTTGAGAAAATGGGAAGGTGTACAGAAACTCTCCAACAATCTACTGGCAGACCAAGGATGTCTGGATGGTTCTTAGAAGCCGCAAAGACTTCGAGAGTAGCTTCAGTTTAATTCAATAAGGCCACTTCCTTGTTCCAAGATGAAGAGGATACCTCGAATGGAATTGTGCCAGTTGAGAAGTCGCTCCCTGCAGGCGGTGAGAATGAAGCTGACTGGCTCCCTCCAGGGTAGGACGATGAGCGTATTGAGCTACAGCATCAGCTGGAGAAGCTTTTGATAGCATTGCGATGGTAGTTCAGCTTATGGGGCCCTCCTCATCTCAATTGAGTGAACCGTGAGCATATAGGCTTGGGCTGCATTTATAGGTAGAAGAAAAGGAAGTTTGAGATGCTAGATAAAAAGGAACCGTGAGAAGACTCTCATTAAGAAGTTTGCTATGCAACCACCTGTGCCACCCTAATGGCAAAATGGCTCAGGTAAACCCTCCAGAGGAGGTGGATTGGTCCTTTGACCATCTGTTCTCGATGGATCAGAACATTTGTTTTAGCCCCCATCCTCAATGACGAGGGATGTTCACATCAGCACCACTCTGGGATGAATGAAGGGAGGAATACGCATGCTATCAAAATGAACTCAAATAATCTTAAATTAGGCTTCTCGTCTCCATTCTTAAGCAAAGTCGCACAGTGTTTCCATTTCAGGTGCTGGCATTCAGTAAAAGCTTAGAGTTTATGGATTCCTCGACTGTCTTTCTGGCGTAATTGCATCCCTCGTCATACGAACTTTGAAAAATGAACTCGAAGATGAGAAAGGAATGGCCTCGTCACGGGCCTCTTTTAAAACCATGGCTCCCGAGAAGCGAGATATGATACGTTGAAAGTGATCCTGTTTGGCTTTTGCTCCCAGGATCCCTGTCAACGTAAGCTATAAGTTTCATGCATTCAAGTGACAAATGGTAGCGTTCGTAAGCTCTTGTTCAACAAGCTCTTGTTCTTGCTTACGTGAACAGTTTTCGGCTGGGAAAATCAATAGTGAGCAGTCGTACTTNGCTCTTGTTCAACAAGCTCTTGTTCTTGCTTACGTGAACAGTTTTCGGCTGGGAAAATCAATAGTGAGCAGTCGTACTTGTGATCAACTTTTGGTTTCTGCATTTTGATTCCAGCTTCGTCCAAATCTCTCGATGCAAAGGCTGTGCACATGAGGCTGCGTGCCGTTTGCTTGGCCTTGAAGGCCAGATTTATTTCTTCACGGGGCCCTTTCTACTTAGCGAGCGCATGCTAATTCAATTTGTGTGTCTCGGCAATCTCCTCATTAGGAAAGCCTAAACCGAAAGAGACATTTGCTGTAATGTGGAAATAAAAGTAAGACTTGATTTTATGAAGTTAGGATTTGTCTTGCTCGAGTGCTCATGTGATGTGAACGTACTTGAAAGTTTCTCTCTGAGTAATTAATACAGTTATCAGTTCAAGAGTGTAGATATTCTTTTGTAGTGGAGCAGAAGCCTTTGCTCGAATAGTACGACTGGGCGACGGAAGAGAGGGATAAGGGGAACCCCGTGGACATCGTCTATTTAGATTTCGCGAAGCTTTCGATACCGTTCCTCACAAGAGG